>VZSU01000291.1:494474-522229 GCA_013398715.1 Nesospiza acunhae | reverse complement strand
GCAGGAAAAGTGGATATTTAAGATATATACTAAAGACATCTTAATCTAGAATAATTTATGTCAGAGTAGGGAAAATCAGAAACATAATATGGCAACCCTAAAAACAGAGGCGACCTGAAAGCTTTCATATCATTAACTTTTTCATAGACAAATATCAGGGGCAGCAGCTACTGTGCATGAGGTCCATGGTGCAACCATGTAATCAGTACTCACTGAATTTTATATCCTCTGGTGTGAGAGCACGAGGGGTGACCCATTGAAAGAAGTCTGGTGTTGGGATCCTCTATAAAGTCCAACATTCAGAAAGCACGGTGGAACACTGCTGAAAATCCTCAGCTGCTGAAGGCAGGGGCTGTTAGCTTTGTAATGGAGATGGAGGAGGTTTGGGTCAGACAGGTCTTCTTGCAGATCTTGGCTCTGACCGCTGGGCTAGTTTGGGCGTCACTGGCGTGTGTGAAGCCTCTGATTTTGCAGATAAATTCAAATATTTCAAAATAAAACATAAAGGGAATAGCAATATGAACAGCAACGGGGGTAACAGTGAGGACAGTGTGAATAGATCAAAGCAAAGGGAGTGACTGCTGCTCCTTTCTTTCATGAAATGCTGAAAAACTGAAAGTATACTCCATACAATGGAGCATAGACTCACTTCTTTTGGTGAGTGGCACTCAAACAGTCAACAACTGCTGAGGGACAAAACTCCGTGAGGAAAATCTCACCTGCATTTTTTGTGGACTTTGCCCAGTTTCAGAGTACAGCTAAAGCAAGTACAAGATCTTTTCTGTGGATTTTTTTTTTTTAAGTAAGATGCTTGTGTTGAATTAGTTGAATGCTACTGATGACACCAGGGAGACATAAACCCTGCTTGATATCTTGTCAGTTGAAATCACCTCATGGGCGTCTCAGAGTCAGGCATGTGGGCTCTGGTCTGCTGCTGTGCAATTGGCAGCCTTGGCTTGCACCAGCTCTCTGTGCTGTGGGACTTTATACTGCACCTCTGAGGGGCTCCAAACAGGATCTCACCCTTTATTCTCTGAGATTGCCAGGGATAAGCAGCCATGGCAAGAATGTAAGAGTCTGTGAATGCATGTTTTATATTACTTGTCTCAAGAAATTTTCCATTTTAAAAGATTTAGTTCTTATTTATTTGTCAAATCAAAATACCAGGATGCATAAGTACCAAAGGCCTTTTGTATAAATTGCTTTTTCAAACAACAAGCTGGAAATTAGAGTCCCCTTCAGGGAAACAAAAATGTATTTCAAGTTTATAAACACCTGCTCATTGCAAAATATAATTTACTACAAACCTAGGGTGTTTCATTCTTACTTCCTTTCCAGACTTATGGATTTGGGTTTTTTTTTTGTGCTTAGTAATATTTTGATTCTGAACTTGTACTTTCACTTTGTGATTCTAAAGTACTTCTTTCATTGTTTTTCAAAGTCCATGAGAAAAACAGAAGCTCATTATATATTGTTTACCTTCTGAGGATATATGTGCTTTATTCTTATATAACGTTTTCACAAAATTTCACTATGGGGTTGTGTAGTGTCTTTATTTTACCATCTCTGAATAAACATCGATCAGGACCTGAAAATCTTAACATCACTCAGGTGCATTATACAACATTTTCTATATCTCTGACAAATGCTATTTGATCTTGAGACTATATTTTAGAAATAAACTAGGTCTTGAACAGTTCAAAATGTTCCAACAAATTTTTAGTTTGATCCAGACTAGTCTGTCTCATTGTGGATAAATAAGTGTTAATTTCTAGTTTTAATTTAGCTAATGTCATCTCCCAAAAAGTGGATCATCCATAGACCTTGTTAAGTCTTTCATTACCGTGCCCTCCAACCCCTGACTGTCAGAAACATCTTCAAGAAGTTTCCACCTATAAGGATGTCAATAATTGTATTTGCTGATCAAGACTAAACATAACCCTTTGCAATAATAAAGAGATCTAAACACAGGCACTGAGGCTTTTTTCTTTTTCTCTCCAAGCTTTAAGGGTTTTTCCTATAATTCTCTTTTTAATTTTGCAATCTCATTTCAAGACTGTGGATGCTGGATCTTCATGAACCCTTTAGTAATTTTCTCATCTGTCACATAGAATAAAATATCTTTATCTGTTGTTTTCTTCCTGTCAAGCCCCTGTTTTTACTCCTAAAGATTGTCAGAGCTAGCTATATCTTACATATTAAATATATATATAATGATTACTCACATACACATATATATGAATACTTAATACTCTCACTTATTTTTATAACTGTCCCTATACACAAAAAAGACTGCTTATAATTTTATAAGATACTTGGGTTCTGACCATATTGTGTAATTGTATTTATATTACCAAAAAATATAGTTCAGCTGGTACACACTTATTTTTGTTCATTGTCCCATATATATATATATATTTTAATCAGTGTGGAAGGTGCATATAATTGGGCTGAGAATAGACTGTTGAAGGATCTAACTTGAAGCACATTCTTGGAGGAAGATTTGTTGTTTAAATCCCTGTGGAAAATGCATTTAAGGTAGGTTTACAATTATTTTATGGTGGTAATGTTTTGATCAAGATCTCATGGAATAGTACCATAAATCTCAAATGGTTTGCCGAAGTTACCATCAACATCTGTGCAAACACGAGATCATCAAAAAACGCTAACAAATGTGTTAAACAGAATTCACCTCTCCAAACCATGACAGATATTAATCACACTCATTTTCTTTACTTATTAAATCATGTGCTATCCAACAGTTCAAGTTATCTGTTCAATCTTTATCAAGTTGATCACGTTCAAGCTTTTCTAGTGTATGTTAGCACAACAGTGCTTTTGCTTTCTCCTCTGGCATTTTCCTCTGTGTTTCAAGTTTCGATAACTATCTAAATGATGTTCAATGGTTTTAATCCACTTGGGAACAGTGTGCCTATGCACAAAGATTTTAAATGATAAGATTAAATTGTCTAAACCTCTTTCAAGTTACTAATGGAATACAATGAACACTTGAAAATGACAGTTGTAAATTTGAAATTCAACTTAAGTGTGAAGAAAAGATGAGTTTTAGACAATATGAACCAGCCTATAATATGCATATGGCATATAACCTGTATCAGATTTTTTCCTTTCTGCTTTACTTTTATTTTCCTATTATGCTAATATTTATTTACTATTTTATTTTATTTTGGAAATAGTGAATTTCACATTTTGAAAGTTCAATGCACATACATATTAAAATCCTACAAGGTTTTTGCCCAGCACAAGGAATAAAGTATTTGCTTTAAATTTTTGGTGTATGTTTAATTTTATATATGCTGTGTTTATACGTTTACATATTTTCTTATAATATCCCATTCCACATTTTATTTTTATTCATACATCAACAAGAAAATGCAATAAAATTTTCATGCAATAAAAATAAACACA
Organism: Nesospiza acunhae; assembly: GCA_013398715.1. Taxonomy (NCBI): domain Eukaryota; kingdom Metazoa; phylum Chordata; class Aves; order Passeriformes; family Thraupidae; genus Nesospiza; species Nesospiza acunhae. The sequence goes on along the minus strand of VZSU01000291.1, from coordinate 518,800 downwards.
AATCCTAGCCCATAACTTGAAACAAATATAACTTAACCCTAAAAATGTTCAACAAAACAAGCAAATCAAAAGCCTTATCGCTTTGTCAGCCATTTCCATTTTGCAGATATTACATTCCCTGATCCAAGCTGAGATTGGAAACAAAAATGTTGAAATATCCTAGTGAATAGCCATGTAACCCAACCCAATTCTAACAGCAAACTAGTAACCAGCCAAAGGAAGAAGGGGGAAAAGATTAAAAACATAACATCTACAGCCAAAACAGAATGAAAAATCTCTTTCATAAGTATTTTGTGAATACTTTCAATGACAGTGTTCATCTTTTCTTCATATCCACAATTACTAAAATAGCAAATCTGTAAGAGATGAGATGCACAAGCAGATGCTTTTGCAGGAGCCTGTGCTGCTTGTCTAAACTCAGATGAACTGGAAGTTGACCCAGATCTTATAATATGCTTAAATACTTTTCCACTGTGGTTTTGCCTTTTCACACTGTCTGAACCAGCTTAAATTATCTCATGACAGGGGAGAAAAATTACATTCTCAAGACCATTCAGGCCAACACTATGCCCATTTGGGACTCTCCGCTCACCGCAAATTTTAATTAGCATCTATCCCAGTTAATTACCTACTCATCCGGAAAGCAAGAATAGTAGATGGTAAAATTGCTCTGGAGCGCAGCATGTTCAAAGCAACCTGAAGAGCACAACTTAAGACAGGGCAACTCTTAAAGGGCAGAGAGGTCAGGAAAAAATGTTCATGTGTTGGGTTTGCGTGGCCCGACTTTGGTGGCAGTGGGGCTACAGAGAAGCTGCTGGAAGCTCCCTCCATGTCTGATGGGGCCAATCCCCGGCACCTCCAAGACAGACCCTCTACTGGTCAAGGTTGGGCCAGCCAGAAATAATGGTAATAACCCTGTGATAACATATTTAAAAAGGGGAGGGGAAAGTTATACAGCTGTAATTGAGACCAGAAAAGAGCAGGGTGAGAATATTTGAGCGAAACAACTCTGCAGATGCTAAGGTCAGTGGAGAAAGAGAAGGAGGAGGTGCTCCTGGTGCTGGAGCAGAGATTCCCCTGCAGCGCCTGGTGCAGCCCATGGTGAAGCAGCTGTGCCCCTGCAGCCCATGGAGATCCACAGAATGAAGAGATCAGCCCTCAGTCTGTGGAGGAGATCCACACTGGAGCAGGTGGATGCCTCAGAGGAAGCTGTGGACCCATGGGAAGCCCACGCTGGATAAAGTTTTTGGCAGTGACCTGCAGAGCCCTGGAGTGAGGAGCCCACATAAGAGAACATTTCCTAGAAGGACTTGTGACCCTGTGGGGGACCCAAACTGGAGCAGGCTGTGCCTGAAGGACTGCATCCCACGGAAAGGGAGGCAAGTTGGAGTAGTTTGCGAAAATCTGTGTGGGATGGACTCATGCTGGAGAAGCTCGTAGAAAAGGCTCTCTAGTGGGAGGAACCCCATGATGGGAGAGAAGAGGTAGAGCTGGGAAGTAGGAAGGGGTTGGGAGAAAGTTTTATTTTACTTCTCATTATCATTCTTGAATTTTGATTGGGAATAAATTCAGTTAACTTCCCCAAATCAAATCTGTTTTGCCCATGACAGCAACCAGCTCGTTATCACTCTTGGTCATTGTCTGAACCCTTTGTTATATTTTCTATCCTCTATCTAGCTCTGGAGGGGGTAGGAGATTAACTTTGATAGGTGCCTGGAATCCAGCCAGGGCCAACCCACCACAGCTAGAAGAAAAAAGGGAAAAAAAGAGAGTGTAAGAGGCTTTCAGGTCACTTCATGTTTTTTTCAAAATAGCTGAGAGTTACATGTCCTCCCAGTTGCACTGATAATATTCTATTTTTCATGGAATTGAAGGAGGCATAATCAGAAGGTGGGGCAAGAGAAGAGTTCATCTTTCAGGTTATTTTCTTTGAGATAGCCAAGACCTTTTCTAAATGGAGAAGTTAGTGGAATATAGGGTAAAGGTCCGATATGGAATTGCACTAAGTATCACTCACAACCTTCCTACCCAAATGTTTGTTGGAACCCTGGATACTGAGAGCTTTGGGCTTTCTGTGCTGAAAGGCACAGATCCTCAAGACAACACTGCATTTGACCTGAGGCTGTGGAGAAGGCTCCAAAATTGAATGATAGAACTGGGATTATGGGTGTTTAGATTAGAAGTGTGTAATAGCACATGGTGGAAAACCTAGAGTTTAAGGTTTTATAATGTAAAGATGTATGTGAAGCAAGATGGAGGCTTTAGGGCAGAGGCTGGTCCTGCTTGTTCACCTTCTTCTTCGTGGATTTGGGTGGTGTTTTGTAATTGGACAGAAAAAAATCCACATTGCAGGACACGAGGGATTAGTCATTGGGTTAAAAATAAAAACAATTTAGGTGTCATTTCTTAATTGGACAGTTTAGCCTTAAAAGACCTTGTAGAGAAGGACAGTTAGCCATTTTGTGGCTTGTTAGTAGAATGCTGCAGAGATAAGAAATACTAAACATTTGAGCCCGAACACAAAATATCGTCTCAAGCGCTTTCAACTCCGACCTTGACGGAGGCAGAAAAGAAGCCAAGAACTGGCAAATGCTGCTCTTACCTTGCACATGGGTAGAATCAGAGTATTGCATGGCGCATGCCCAGCCTGGCTTGGGGACGTGGCTGAAGCCCTTTTGAGGATGAAGGGTGAAGGACCACGTGTGACCTTTGGGGAGACAGAACAACACGGTGTCACAAACCCCTCTGCTGCAGCCCTCCCTCCTGGTACAGCTCCCTCTGGTAGCAAAACATTCTAAATTATGTCAGAATATTAAAATTATTCAATCACTTCTAATTTTTTTGTAATTATTGAATGGATTATTCAATCTTTTGCATTATTTAATGATTTATATTAAAAAACTCAAAACCTTACTTGCATTAGTCACACACAAAATCCAGAAATATCATGTGAAAGAGCTGTACACCAGGAAATGTTAGTAAAGAATAGTTATTCCAGGCATATTTACTCACAAGAACAAAATCTTCAAAGTTGTGACGAGTAACTAGAAAATAAAATATACAACTTGACAAGCTCTCAGTATATGAATAAACTAATATCTTAACCATAATGGACAGGCTTATTCACTAACAGTTAAATAACTCAGAAAATAAGTAACCAGTATAAAAATATACAGCACAGAAAGAAATATACACTTTCACAAGCTGAATGCACATATTAAGAAATGTGTCTGTGTTTGAAAGACACAGGAAAGAAAGATTTGAGCAGTTATTGGACATTCAGGGCATTACCTTCGAGATAAAACCGAAATAAACTAGCACTGGGGACATTTCTAAATTAATAAAGTGAGCTTTTGTACTTTATTTAAATAAAAAAACTATTTTTAAAAAAAAAATCTAGTTTCTTTCCCAAACCCATCTGCAATATAATTAAATTCTGTGGTCATCACGCACGGATTCTGTAAAATCAAAGTACAGATGGTGGTTTATTACAAAATAACATAGGAGGCTTAGAATAGATGATACATTTGGTCATTTTTGCACATAAACTCCCTGATTAAGTATGAAAAATGTGAGCATTTGTTTGTCTTGGAAAAACTGCTATTACTTGTCAAGCATGACCAATTAGGTATTACTAAACTTTTATCCCTATAATTAAGAAAAACAGCCATCTGTAAAGTCAGAAGTTTGTATTTCTGGTTTTTGTGTGTTTAGTTTGTGGCTGTTTTCCCACTACCACCACCCCCTCAGCTTATAAATGTAAATTTTCTGGTCTGTTTTACTTATAAAATAGTAACAAAAAAAACCAGAGAGATTGCTGATTGCAACAGGTCTTTGAAAATTCCTTAATTCTTCCTTTTTTATCTTTTTTTTTGTTTTGTTTTCTCTCCTTTTAGCAACAGATGTAAGCTGGAAATAAAGACAGAAAATGAGGCAGGTTCTAAGAAATATTTATAGTTTTCATTTTCTGCTGCATTTAATGAATGTCCAAGATGTAGATAAAAAGAGGAAAATGAAAGCTTTTCATTTTTCTCACTGTTGTTTAATTGTTTGAGATTTCAAATTGAGAAAAGAAAAGAAAACAAAACAAAACATTTACTTCTAGATTCTATATGGTTAAAGCAGAACTTTATCATATCAACATAAGCTGCAATTAGTCTTGCTTGCTATATTTCTATGGCAGTGTCAAGACATTTAGGCTTTTCTGACATGGCAGTAACAAGGAATGGACTAAGGACATTCTCCCAGTGTGCAGTTTAGCCAGCTCACAGTTTCTCTCTGAACCAGTTATTTTTGGTGTTAGAAGAGCTGAGAGATGCAGAGAAGGCCTTCTGATGAAAACAAATACCTGAGACTATGCCTTGCATGCAAAAAAAATTATATATATCCAAGATAGAATTCCTGAGTTTTGAATGTTTCTTGCTGAAACCCATGCATTGTTTCCAATTCCTTTATTCATTTGTCACCCAAGACTGCTGCATACATTAGTGTGCCCAACGTGAGATGCATTTTGATTTCATCATCACTATTGTGCAGTTTACAGTGAAGAATACAAGCAGCAAGTTTGTATGGCATGCCTAAAATATCTCCTTTAGAGAAAAAAAATTACAGTGGCTGTATAGCATCAGAACATGGCAATTTTGTCATGCACTGTCAAAAACAATTTAGGTAGCACTATTCTCTCCAGGTTCCTTATAAATAGTGTAAAAAAGAGTCTCAGATTCCTGTACTTCATTAGCACAGAAAGTTCCTACAATGCTATAGAATTTTGAACAGAGAAGTCTTTAAATATCTCTCCCTTCTTGCTCAATAAATTGAGATACAGAGGTTAGCATTTACTATGTATTAAAAGCCGTTCATTAAACAATGCAGAGTAACAGCTTGGAGTTTAGTTGGTAGCTATTAGCAATATTGTCTGTGAAACAGCCTCTTGATTTAATTGGCGAACACGAGTTTCTTTCATTTACAGGCAAAATTGGAACCTCTCTGCTTTCCAACAAGGTAAAGACTGTACCCATTCTAAAACAGGCATTATTTAACCTGCCTTATAATTAATGCAGAAAAATGCCACCTTACAGTCAGCTCAACCTCTTTGAGTTAAAAAAAAGCATCAGCTGACAATCTTGGCTAAGAGAAATCACTTTGAAAGTGATTTTCTTTTTCTTGTGCCTCAAATTTCTACTGTAAAAAGACACAAAATGTTGAGTCAAATGGTGAAGATGGGGTTAATCAATCATGAATTATTAGGTTGCAGGGATGTGCATGGCGACTGATGCAATTCTTCTGAATGGTGAGACACACAGACCAAATCTCTTTGTGAGTTTACTAATGGTCTTTCTTCCATCCTGCCCTTAGCTGTTCTTATAACTCATTGCTTTCCTCACTAGAAAAGTGTTTTGTTTCTGCCCTTGCAGACAATGATGTCATCATGGCCACTGTGTAAAATTTAATCTCTGAAGGAAAGAAATTTTATATAAAACTTGAGCTAAAATACATAAACTTCTAAATTATATTGGTGACTTTAGCATATTTGAGATAAAAAAAATATTTATCTACAATACTGTAAGGAATATTAACTCAATAGTTTCATTAATAAATAATGATGTAGAAAATTGCAAAGAAATATTCCATTAAAAGATGAAAGATGGAAACACTACTAACCATATAATTAGATTTCCATTCATTTAACTATAAAAGTAAGTACATATTGTTCTATGTGCATCTCAGCTGTGACCTTGAGAAGCAAATAGAAATTAGTATGCACACACCCAACTAGCAGCAGCTGCTTGGAGCAAGAACACAAGAGCAGAGCAAGGTTTTGGTGATTCTTTCCCATACGGAACTACACAGACCACAATGGCGAGCAGCTTAGGGACTTTCTGAGATGGGTGTCCCCTTCACCCATCTGAGATGGGTGTCATCTTCATTCATCAGTCTTAAAACAGATATATACAAACATCATCTTTCCTCCATTTTGTTCACAACTGAACAGCAGAAATGAAAATTCGTCAGCCAATTTACACACACCGAATATGCAACCTACAAAAAGGAAATGTAGATGATACTTTTGTTATTACAACACCTTGGAAGTGTGGCATCACCACCACAACCTGCAGAAATAAAAATTTTGTGCTGTCTTTGTACTCCTGCGTAAGCAGCAAAGCATCCTGGATCTTGGCTAGGCCAAGAAACAGTACAGGATAATTCTCATTATTATGAAAACTTCCTCACATACACCTACTGTAAACCAAAAGTTTAACCCCAAGTTTAGCCCCTAGGACTCTCTAAATTTTAAGTATCCTTCTTGAATTATATTTACTTTCACATACTTAGTATCCCAAGCTTTTGACCATTTCTGGGGTCAGTGTTTTTCACCTGCTCTCACTGACGGCAGCCTCCAGCTGGGAGGTTGTCAGAGCAGGATGGGAACAGAATGGAAATTTCATTTTAAAAGTGAAAATGGAATGCAATATTTTCTTTTGAACAGAAGTCATCATGCAATTGTAGAAGCAAATTTCATCTGTGGCTTCTGTTAACTTCCTTTTAGTTCCCAGTCTTCCATGTGACAGGAGAGACAGCTAAATCTCCCTGCAGAGCTGACTACAATCAGAACATGTCAAAAAGACAACCAGGGATCGTTTAAACATTGCATTTTCTTTTAAACAGCATTGCAGTCAAATGTAGAAAGAGGCATCTGTCTTTCACTCCTTTCAACATCTCTACAGGCCTCAGACTCACACTTTTCAAGAAAAGCCCCTGAGGGCTATTGCATACTTCAAAATCTACAAAGCAAAACATAGGTCATGAAAACAATAATTATTTTAACAAAAAATGTTGTCTTTCCCCCCTCCAACGTTTTGGACTACTTCAGTGAAAGGCTAGATCTAAAAATATTTTGTTGACATCATAATTATTGCAATTAGATTCAATTTTCTTTTAATGTTATCCTGTCAAGCCACGTCTCTTCCTTTAGGAGTTTCAGGCTATTGCCTATTCATGCAGACATTTATTATACTCCTGAGTGAGTTACAGACTATTTTCAGAGAAAATTCTGATATTGATTACAAGCATGGATTCAATAGATTCTAAATCAAGTGTAACAATTTGTTTAGAATAGGACTTAAAATAAAACCAGCTCCCACTGTCACTGTGCTGATGGACTACACAGCACTTGCACCTTGCAATGAGCACACTCAGTTCTAACAGAAAGCCTGCAGGGATCCATGAAAAATTACCAGAGCTTTCATTCAAACTATAATTTTACTGGACAGCCAGGTCAGATAATGTGCTTCAAATGCAGAATTAAAAAGTGGGAAAATAATTCGAATGCACATAGAAGGACATAAAATAGAAACCTTTTCTCTTTTTAATACATGTAGGTTTACCAAGTGTTATGAGGAATACAAGAATTGGAACCTCTCTGCTTTCCAACAAGCCAAAGACCCATTATAAAACAGGCATTATTTAACCTGCCTCATAATTAATGCAGAAAAATCCCACCTTGCAGTCAGCTCAACCTCTTTGCATTAAATATATTATCAGCTGACAATCTTGGCTAACAGAAATCACTTTGAAAGTGTTTTTTTTCTTGTGCCTCAAGAATTTTAGCATTTTTTTGAAAAGGATAGAAAATATTCCCCCTTATGCCCAAATCTCTCTGGCACATCCTGTACTGATTCTCCCAACAGTGCCACAACAAATCTCAGCCATCCAACTACAGGGTCCAACAATGTTTATTACAGATTCCATATTCATAGACATTCATAAAATTCCACTTTACTATAATAATTTTATGAATAAAGCAGGAATTACCTTCCTGCCTTTGTCTATATATTCATATACTGTCACATAAACCACGAATTTTGAGTCTGGTCTTACCCCTGTCAGAGGCTTTTTAAAATCAGAGTTGGACTGCACACCTGGCATGCATTGTCATGGTCAGATTAAAATATTAGAGGGCAGAGGAAATTCATATTAAAATTAACAGCCTTACAATAAATACTAATAATATTAATAGTCTTACATGCTAGGGAGCTGAGCAGGAATTCAGGACTTGAGAAGACTCACAGAGCTTAGACTACCCAGAGTTGGAACAAAAAGAAGAAATGACTGAATATGCAGAAAATCTGGAATATATACTACAGTTATTAGAGAGTGTAATTTCCTATAGACAGAAATCTTTAGGAAAATACTTGCCTTTTGTGAGTGATTTTCATGAAAGGTGACAATTTGCAAATTCTACTGCTTGTAAATCTCGTTAGCTGAGTGGAAATGGTCTGAGCTGTTGACTTTACCACTCTAAATGGCACTGCATGGACCTCTGTGCTGTCCTCCCCAGCAGCCAGTCTGAGCTGCTTCCAAATTACTTTTAAACAAACATAGAAAGTTACATATAAAAATTCTGTTAAGACATCATTAATCTGCAAAGTCAAGGCCTGAAAAATGAAGAAATGCAAGAATTACCACTGACTTTGCACTTTTAATTCCCTGTACCCCCCCTGCCTGTATGCATTTTGATACACTTTTCAATTACTTAATTGCATTTTTTGTAAAATGGACAGTGCTCAAGGGAGAAATTAGGGTTAGATAGTGAATGAAGCTGTCATCTGAGGGACTTCTGCTTTAGTTGATACAAAAATTGTGAGGTATAGACTGAATATGCATTCAGTCATTTACCTGGAGCATAGGTTTGATAAGTTATTTAGCATTCAGACTGGCATGTTTTTTGTCACTCAGCTGATATGGACAACACAGCAGTGACTAATCTCTCATTGCAATCTCTCATCTTCTTAATAAGAAAGAATGTAACAATATTAAAATTAATGTATTAAGGTGAAAGAGAAAGAATAAAATGTGGATAGATGTTAAGCAATGAAAAAAATTGATCATAAGACTATTATAATATTTCTTTCCATGCAGGTAAAAATGGGTTTTTTCCTGTAAGAAAATAAAAGTACTCTAGCATTATTTTGTTCAATATGTTCGATTTCAGGATTAATGTTAGAAAGTGTTTTTTTTTTTGAGGGGTGGTTTGGAGTAAAATAAGGTATTTTAAAGGCATATTTTGACTTCTGAAAAGAAGTCCATGCCTTCGTGGAAGAGAACTGAAATTACTTGGAGGGAAAATTCCATGGATTGTAACATGTCTTCTGAAATCAGAATCCACCTTTGCAAAGGTTCACAAGAGATTTTTACCTCTACATTTAAATAGATGCAATGGGAGTACCTAAAGATGTTCAGCATGTGTGACTTTGAACCTCATTTTGCAAAACTAGCAGAAAATCTGGTGGTAAAGAGGATTACAACAGCTTCCCCTTTCAAAAGTCACCAGTGTGTCACAAAGAGGCAGAACATCCAACATGAGGGTAGAACACAAAATAGAAAGAACTAATATTAATTTCCCAGAATGCCAACAGAAACAGTAATTGAAACTCAAAATAATTTGTGCCTTTTTTTTTTTTTTTTTTTTTTTTTTTGTGTACAATATGGGATGGTAGAGCTGAAGGAAGCAAGGTGGAATTCATGATTTTTTATTTAAAAATCGAATCCAAACAACTCCTCCAAACCCAGTTACAGCAAGATTAAATGCCTTTCTTCTTTCCAACTTGTAGTATAGCTCAAGTCAAAATTGAGCTGAGTAAAATTGAGGATAAGATGTTAGTTTGGCACTAATATGACATTCAGACAACTGAGATGTATCTAGAACAGTATGAGATGCTCAGAAATGTCTTATTTGTCCCATTAGTTACTTTCAGCAAATAGGGAGTTGCCTCTTGGGTATGTTCTTTTTCTTCACAATTTTCTCACACTATATGTCAATATATCTCCTAATAATTTAAATCACTTTAAGCATAAAAGATCTGCATAGTTAGCAAATTTTTGTTTTTTAAAAAGCATTAAAGTCCCTGCTTTTTTGAAGGTTAACATATTCTGAAATTCTGGAAAAATGAGTCATCTGAGTATTGATCTCACCATTTTTCATAAAACCTGTGCTAGAAAGTTCTTAGGTAAATTACACAGTCAGAGCTAAGTTCATTAGGGTCAGTTCTCTGAAATGGGGCCAAGCCTGTAATATGCAAAGTTCTGTGGCAGCGCTATTATTGGGCAGAGGTTGTGAGAAGAATAAAAACTATTTTGATTTTCTAGCAAGTGACAAAGGTTAATGGCATATATTTTATACAACATATAAGGTGCTTAACCCAGTTCAAACTGGCATTAAAAGAAAAAAATGTTTTGGATAAATGTTAACATTACATACATCATATTTAGGAAAAACACAAAAATCATTAATCTCCTTGGTCAACCATCCAGCAGTGCTTTTCTTATCTCCTTAAATTACTTATACAATGCTATTTTTTAATGCACTTATTATTTCATGGTATTTATTGTTCACTGATATCTCCTTCAAGAATATCTTCTCCCTGATTAGTAATTAAGGCTTTTATTATCTTTGTATATAGGTGTTGTTTTGGGTTTTCTCCCTCCCTACTCTCCAAGAAACGGCTTTAACTTGAAGGAGAAATTATAAACTTCAAACAAAGACTGGGGATCTGAATATAATGTAGCTTTGGAGGATTTGTTTTGTGTACTCTTAACTACTACAGTTTTGTTCCTTCAAAACAATTACTGAAATTCATGATGAAATAGAAGAATGTAGTTATTATGTCAAAGACATTGATAATTTCTGTGTCAGACAGATACGGAAAACAGGATAAAGACATAGGAAGAAAACACATATCTGTGCTCACATGTAATGCTGGGATGGTGAATTACTTTTTAGAAACCAGCTAAACTTTGAAAGGCCTTGTTAAAGCCTAATCTGAGTATTTGAAGCATTTCTGCATAACGATGCCAGTGGGATTTATCTATTCTGAAATACAAACTCTGTTTTTTTTTCTTTTTTACAATGGGGATATGACAGATACCAGTATATATTATATCAATAGTTATAATGTAATTGTTATTAGTATAAAGAAAACTGAGAAGGGGGGAAGTGGAAGAATCCCAGTTAATTTTTTTTTTTTTTTTAATTTATTGAGAAGTTAAGGATTTCTACAGAACAATATTTTCTCAGTTTGCAAGGTTAGAGAAACAATAATTTATTATGAAATAATAATTTTAAAAAATTAAAATGGTTGTTTTACTTCAATTTCTTATTTTTGCATCTGCCTAACAGATGAAAAATGTTTTTTAAAAAGGGGCAATCTTTGAATACAGAAAAAATTTCAATTATTTTAATTTCAGAACTAGAGGCTTAACTAAAACAACTTATTTTTTATTTTCTAAAGAAAACAAAATAAATCCAATTGACACTGAGATGCAGCTTTTGTTTTTGTAGCATCTGCATATTTTCCTAGAAAATTATTCATATGTATATCTCTGCTTTGAGTATTAAGTTCTAAGAACATCTCAAATACCTTAAGAAGTTTCTACCACTTGAAGTTGAAATTTTGTTTCTTGAATTTACATTCCTAAGCATTTGACTATCAGAATTTGTTTTATCAGAACAAAGTAAGAAACCTGTAGAAAATGAATGAATAATTGAGGATCTCCCCTAAAGAGTGTGGTACCTTATCTGCTGCACAGAGCACACGTACAACACGCTGACATTGTTGATCCCATTTGGAAATCAATAGATATACACCTATATCATCAAGGACGGATGCTGGGACCTCATCCCTCCTCACATTAGCCCTCATCAAGCTGCTTAAGTCTGCAAAGATGTCAATTATTTTCTGAAAGGGAAATTCACTGTGTGCCCATAATGGCCTCGCAGGCCAAGTCTGCCAATCAATACTGACATCACGCCGTGCGTTTCATTTATGCTGATACATGGGTGAAGATCACTAACTGAGTCTGAAAATAAATAGGGTGCACTTGTTAAAATAGTGCCTTTTAAGAGTCCTTTCCCCCTAGCAAATGACATCTTTAATAACACACTAACAAATAGAAGATTTTATCAAGTGAATGGTACCCAGCTCCTTAGGATCAGTTTGAATTTTATTAAAAGTCCTGTTTGCTAAAGTCTAGATGCCCTCTTCATATTTTAAAAGTTTTGAAAAGTCCTACTTCTTCTATTAAAAATAGAAGCAAATAAAAGTGAAAGCCTAAATTTTGCCTTCCTAAAACCATAGTTAAATAATTAACTGAGAGATAACCGAGAAATTGAGTCTTGGCAAACATGACCCCAGGTCTGAGCACACTTAAATAACTGAACAGGCTTATTTAGCAAAAACTTTATGAAGCAGCAAAACAGATGACAAACCTAATTTGTCACTGAAGGTCTTGCTGGCACTTGTGCAAAGTGGAAAGAAAACATTCCCAAAACACAGTATATCAGACAATTGCAGAAGGCCATTGCTTGGTGGTCACTTCATGGGTGTAGAATGGAAAATCTGGGTTTCAGATATTTTCATGTGTTCCTTTTTTTGCTGATTCAGAAATATTACCCTCCTGTTTGCTACACAATAACTAGTTTTTAATGCCACAGGCTATGAATAGCAATGTAGATTGAGGTTTTAAAAAGGAAAGATTGTGGGTTTATATTATTTCTATTTTTGAAGGCTGAAGAAGCAATAAAGTACAGAAAATGTTAGCGTGCCTGAATTATATATATGTATATAAAGAGATCAATTTTCAAACTCTTTTGCCATCTGCTACCTGACAATGATAATTGTGTGCAGGCTGTGATTAGGAATAATCACTGTTTTAAAAACAACAGATAAAGAAAAAGCAGTAACATGGCATTTCAATAGCGTAGGTGTACCACTGGCTCTGATTTCCAGCAGTCTTTCTCAGGAACACTGACTTTTACTGAGAGAGCACATATCACCTACAGGCTCCTTTACCTAGGAAATTTGTCTTTCTCCTTGTCTTCTAGAGACACACAATGTATTTTTACAATTGACTAAGGAACCAGCAGGATTCTATTGTTTGTCATAGAGCTTGTCTGCTGACAGAAAAAAAAGCTCAAGTGAATCTATTTTTCTTTCTTAATGATTCAAAAGAACATGTTACAAGACCATCTGTTAGCTGCATTGGCTATCCAGTCAGCATCTATTTTCAAAACTACTTGTCTGGCAGCAGATATCACAAATACTCTCCTTGTTCATGTTGCATGTCAAAAGCAAAGATGAAGGCAGCAGATAGCTCTGCTAAAAAAAAACCATAACTGAATGTTAAAAAAAAAAATCAGTCTGAATGTTGGTGATGGACTAGTTGTAGAGCATTAAAAAGACATCATCCACAACACTACTACCCTAAATGGGAGCTTTAAATAGTGACGGGCTCCAAGGCAGGGTGTGGTGCACTGTGATGTGGGTTGCTCTTCTGGTGGCGGATAAAGTCAACTAAAGAGACTACAGATCCCATTCAGAGCATAGAAATTTATCTGAGAAAATGAATAGTTTCACCTAAAACAATGTGCGTTATAGTAGCAATTTCTAATATAGCATCTTGAACGGAGGCAAAAAGACACTTTTTTCTTTTGCAGGAATGACGACCTTAATTATAGAAATCAATAGACCTTAATTTTTTTTTACAACTTATTGGTTTTTACACTTTATTTGTAAGTTGTGGGACAAAAGTTTGCCTAGCTGCTGTGTTTTCATCAAATCAAATTGAAGAATACCTACAAATTACTCTCCCACTCTAACAGGTAAAATTTAACCCTAAAATACAGTGTTAGATAATGCCTTTTACTGTATATATATGTGATGTTGTTAGAGTACAATACAAGTAGATATATTCTATATCCTACTATCCTGCTATATCCTACATATTTCAGTGACAGTGTATCTTTAACACATTCATTTTCTAAAATACTAATATTATTATTTTAACTGAAGTTATATTCAGTTACAAATATAAAGTCCTTTCTGTCTGCTTTATTCTGCTCCATGTATTTTTTAAAGTCACATATTTTGCATTGCTTACCACAGCATCTTTCTAGGTATTTTCATATTTTTCATAAGTTCACTATTTTGTACCCTTTAGACAAGCTGCACAAATATTCTGTGACAGCTATGCATGAAATATTGATGTTTTCTGTTTCTTATCTAAACTGTTTTCTGAGAAGGATACAATACAAAATTATTCTGTACAACTGAACGCATTGCTAAAAACCACAAACCACACAACCCCAAACAAATACATCTAGGAATTTCTGTGTCAAAATAAAATGCTGTGAGCTTCTCTTTAGCTAAACATATTCACATATATATATATATATATATTCTGCCTCCCCTCTACACTTTAAAGGATTTGCCCATTTTATTTCAATAAAATTAAATAAATATTGAATAAATTAATAAATAAAACTGATGATCAGTTTATCAGTCGTTATGCCCTATAACCCCAAAAGTTTCAGGTGCCAGAGCAGCACAATGACTTCTGGTGGTCAAAAACCAGAATTTAACTCCGTGAGTCAGAACACACTTTAACTGCACATTACAGGTTGTAGCCTCATGATATTACATTCAACAAGAGAATTAGAATAACTATAGTAAGGAAGGGGGGAAAAGAAAAGGAGAGAGATCAAATAAAGTTTATCAAAGAACAATTTTTGAGACGTGGATTGAATCCTGCAAATGCTTCCTATACTATCAAAGAAAATGATAGGCAACACTGGCCATTTCTAAACTGAGATATCCAAAACCATTACCAGACATATGCCTTCTCACTGCTCCTTGGCAGCTCTACACTTATTTTGGATCCCAGGCTGTGAGGCCCATCAGATAAGAATAGCACTGCTATTTACTGTTCAGCATGACATATACTTTGAGCTTTATTCTACCATCCATGAGTTCTTGAAATTTCAGCTGTTCTTGAATTTTCAGCTGTTGTCCCCAACAGAGAAATCCTTCAGGATTGATAGGGCTCTGTTAGTTTAGAGAGCTTTCCTAATCATAATATGCTTCATTCAAGGGAATCTTGGAAGGTGGTGGGCTTAATCAAAAAGTATCTATGCTGCTGTTCTTGTTTTGACTGGCATAAAGTTAATTTTATTCATAGTAGCAGCTGTGTTTTGCCTTTGTGATCCAAAGAGTGTTGATAATATAGAGATGTTTCCATTATTGCTGATCAGGTCTTTACACAGAGTCAATGGCTTGTCTGCCTCTCACTCCACCCCAAAGAAGGTTGGGGGGACACAAGGAATTGGGAGGGGAAACAGCTGGGACAGCCAACTCCAAGTGGCCCATGGGATCTCCCATTCCATGTGGTGTGGTGTCACCCTAGTTTTTTAAGATATTCTAAGCCTTCTGATGTTGACATTCTTGTAGTGAACTTTCTCACACACTTTCTGTAAATAACTCATTGTTTTGCATTCCATTATGGAGGAAGAGAAAGTTGATAGACTGTTGGTTTGACCAGTGTCATTGGAGATGCGGCACTGTCACCCTCCAATCCACTGTCACCTTTGGAAAACTATAAATGTTGGAGTCAGAAAATAAACTGCCCTTTTCTTCCTTCGTCTTAAGAACGGTAGTGTGCTTGTGTTCTTTCATGTCCTGTAGTAACAGTGTGGTGCTTAGCATACAAAACTGAAGAATAGGGAGGAAGAGGGGGATGTTTTGGAGTGACGGCCTTGTCTCTCTCAGCCACCACTACATGTGAAGGAGCTCTGCTCTTCTGGGGTGGCTCAACACCTGCCTGCCCATGGGAAGGGGTGAATGAATTCCTTGTTTTGCTCTGCCTGCATGATTTACCTGTTAAATTGTCTTTAGCTCAACACACAGTTTATCTCACTTTTTCCCTCAAGGTTAAGGTTTTCACATTTGTCAATAGCTACTTTATAATAACTCCCAGATGAATGAGGCTGAATTCCTGCAATTCGGTAGTACAGGATGGAATGACCTTGGTTCACAGCATTCTACTCTGCCTACAGGAAACTAGAAATGGAAATACATCTCCTGGGCATTATTAGCCAAAAGATGACTACCTACATGCTAAAGAACAGCTTCTAACTTCCTCACAAGATATTCCTACTGTAAAATGCACATATCACTGTCTCTAATTTGGCAATTCTTTTTGCTTGCCAAAACACATATGAATTAAATAAACAGCTTTTATGTTAACAGGTTTAAGACATTTTGTTTTAAAATGATGCAGAAATTGTATCTGGATTTTTGCAGATGGACAGACATTCAACATGCATTTTTATTACTTTACCATATCATACAGGTTTGAGAGGGAGTCTCTTTAAATCTGTTATTCATACCTGTTATTCAACCTATTATTTTCTTTGAATAATAAAAAATAATAACCCAAAACTTCCAATATTGTTTCCATCACTGCCTGAAAACTACCATCATTTGCCCTGAAAACAGACACTCACGTGATCCCTTTCTTGTTCTTCAATGAAATATATTTTTAATACTCAGTATTTGACCATTAATAGTGCATCAGCTAGGGTTAATACTTTGCAGCGTATTTAGGATTCAGTACTTTGCCTAGCTATTCCCTCTTACTCATCCATTTTCCTACAAACACATACATTTTAAATGTATTGTTCTGAGTTTCTCACCCATTGAATATTGTCCTTTCCTGGTGTAGGTGTTACCATGACCAGAGATATCTAGAAGGAAATCATTTAAACAGAAAAGGAAGAAAATGGCTCTGAGGTCTAACTTATAATAGGAGTATCCCAGTAATGAGTAGGAAAATTAAAATGCAGGTATTTGAAAGGCAATGCCTTCTGCTTCTCTCGTGATTTGACTTCTGAAGTGCACAAATGCATGAACCCACATGTACAACGTGTGTTGGCAAGCCCACCACTCTCTGCCCATATCTGGGGAAGCATGTAAATTTTAGTAATTTTAAAATTTTAGCTTAATAAAAACCAAAAAAAGAACAAATAGAAAGGGGAAACTGGGAAAAATTTGAAAGGAAACAGCAAGTGTGTCAGAGCAGAGGATCTTACATTCCTTCACAAAGTTTGTCCTAAGTGAAAACATTGCAAATCACATCTCCTTGACCTTGAACACCAACTTTTCCTAGACCCTACACAGTGAAAAGATTGAAGTTGTGTAGGACAAACTTTGCTTTTTACAAATCTCTACACACAAGTTATTATACATTTGACAACCTAAAATAGACTTTATTTGCCACATCTAGGTACAGGGGCTATAACAACAAAGTGTTTTCTTGATACATTTGCTGTCCTCTGAGAAAAATCTGTTTCAGCTCCTTTCACTGACACACGAGTGATAGGTCAGGGGACACAACAGAGTTTCTCCCACTAAAAGCCAGTAATGCACAGTCTGTGTCATCAGTGGATGGAAGAGCTGCTGCAGAAGGGTTCTAATTGTCCTCTGCTCTCTCAGCACTGGAGCTGTGAATGGGGAGAGAGTCAGAGAGACAAGAAACTAGCAATCTGCAGCAAGCCTGTGACCTGGAATACCTAATCAGGAAGAGTATGAAGTACTCAAAGAGAACTCAAATAAATGGAGACAGATGGAGTTTCATTCTATTTAGCAAAATAAATGTATTTGAAGAGAGTAAAAAGAAGCAGCAGAGATGATATGCAGAGTTATTTGACTGGCTTTGAATTGTCTTATCCACAGAAACTGATGGGAAGCAGCTTAGTAACAAAAGCAAAGAAGTAAAACAAGTTCAGGGGATTTGCTCACCAATGACACTATTGATCCACTGCAATCCTGGACAAGTCATTTGACTGTATTCTCAGAGATAGCTGTCAAGGTTTTAAAGGTTATTAGGGATGTGTCTGCCTGAATTAAGGTGCAAATGAGACCACATGCAAATGTAAAGGGTATGGGTTATTTGATAGTAAATATGAGAGTGAGAGAGAGGGAGAGAAAACAAAGAAATAGAAAATAGGTGGGGGGGGAGAGAAAGAGAGTGACTAAGAGAGAATAAAGGAAATATCACCATCAGTGAATCCCAACAATGCTCCCTTAATCCTCTCCAGCTGGTCTTTGTGGTGAAGGTCCCCCCAAAAGCACAGAATCTGATGGGTTAATATCTGTGCAGGCCAGGTGGGAAAACCCAGGTACCTCCTTGGGTGGAGTTTGCCCTTGTCCCTTACACAGACTCTGGGTTTGTGGCATGCCTGCAGGCCCGGGGTGCCTCAGGAATGACTCCAGGGGGGCTTTGGGGCACTGATGGATTCAGGCACCCCCTCAGCTCCTCTCCCTGCAGGCCCGTGGTGCCTCAGGAATGACTCCAGGGCACTCTGGGGGCACTGATGGATTCAGGCACCCCCTCAGCTCCTCTCACAGGAATGTCCCATAGATGTGGCCCGTGGGGTTGAGGGTTTTACATCTGGGCTGGTTTCTGTAAGGGAGGATGGGTGTTCACTGCCTCTGACCAGAGGATGGACCGCACCTCCAAAACCTCCTCCCCTACCCTTGGCTGGGGTGGGTCATCTGTACAAATCTGGCCACTGTGGGCTGTGGTCTCGCCCACCCCAAATCCAGACAGGAGAGAGTCTCTGTTGCTTTTGGCTCTCTTGTGGATACATTCCTTTCTCCCAGCCGTGTTTGTTTCTCCCCTGACCTGAGGTGACTGAAGAATGGGTTTACCTTTATCTAACCTCAGCAGTTTGACTCACAGTCCAAAGCTCTTCAAGGAGGTTTCTGTGGTTGTAGCTTCTTTATACAGTTTTTTGCTATAATGAGAAAAACTTCATATCAGTGTTTGAGGCATGAATTATTCCAGTCTTTCACAGCAGCTAATGACTGGGGTCACTAATTTCTGTGAAATAGTTTGGAAAGATTTATGAACTGATATTGACTTTAAAACACTAATGAAAATGAAATCTTGAAGAAAATTTTCTCAGGATTCAGACACAGCAAATTATTTTCCAAATATTATCTATTATATTTAATCTTTCACAAAGATACATTGCTTATCCATACCATGTATCTGAGAAAAAGTCTTTATTTTTATTAATGTGATTAAATTTACTAGAAATTATTTTCTTCTCACTATTTATGATTTATGTCTATATTTCTGTTTCTACTGCATCTGATGGCAGAAAACCAGCTTAATTCTACCAAAAAAAAAAAATGCATTTTATAACACTAATTCTGTTCTGAGTACAATTGAAAAAGTTTAAATGCTTAACTACAGCTCTTCTGAACTAAATGACATTTGCAGCCCCTTCTGCATGGTCTTGAAGCATAAGAGTAATTTATCCTTTCTCCTTGATTGAGAGAAAAATTGGTTTTGTTTTGCTCGAAATATAATGCTTCATCAAATTTTGCTAAGCACCTTGTGAGACACATCTCATCCAGTCCCTTTTCCTTTTATGATAACAGAGGTAAACACATTGCTTGCTTGTTTAGCTAGCAATGGCTTCAGAATGACCCACAAACCGCATTTGGCCTATAGAGCTATAAAATACTGCCCAGCATTGCTAAAACTTATGGTACATGTCCTCCAAAATCCCTGTATAAAAATTATTCAGCCCTGTCAGGGAAACCATTTTGATTTAATAACATTTAGGGAATACAGTGTAAGGCTTTTCATGAGAGGTCTCTGTGTGAGTAGGGGGGAAAGGGGCCATTCATCCTTGTTCCACAAATTTAGTCAGGGGTTTGTTTTGTTCAGGCTTCTCACATCCACAGATCCTCCAGCAGCCTGGATCCCAGCTGTCCTGTGCTTTTCTTTGCTACACTATGGTCTCTACACTGCAAGAGAGAACACCAAATTTTAATGGCAGCTCTTTAATTATTTTCTCCTTTGTCCATCTACTGCAAATGTAGAAGTTTTGTTCCTTTTATATAGAAGGATTTCTGCCCTTTGCTGGTAAGGAAACTGAGTTTTATTAATTAAACATAAATAGTTCTAATACAGACTTAGGCTATGAGCAAGGCTGGTACCTCTCTCATGTCTTCTCTATATTCTTTTCTGGACAGATGGTAAACTAGCAGTTTTTAAAAACTGCTATTTCCTGAATTCTGTAATAAGTACTCATACAATCAGAATATTTTTCATTAATAAATCCTTAGCTTCCTAAAAATACAGTTCCTTTTAATTATGTATTTGTATTGCCCATGCAACTCTAAATTAATTAGATTGCAACTAGATTAATCTCTCTCATACTTGCTAAATGTAATAATTGCTCTTGCAACAATCAATATACATTTAATTAATAGGAAAATAATTTGCTTATTAAATAAAGTTACTTTCCCATGTTTTGCTGAGTATTTGCATGGAAATACCATTTTTCATCTTCTGCAGTAAATTTAAATTTGGAGATAAGGAAGTTAAATCCCATGGCTATTTTCCAGGTTTTGAAATCAGAAGGACTTTTGCACATATATGAAAATAAACATTAGACTAAGATATAAAACATTGCATCACACTATGCAGATGTAAATCAGTCTTTCTGTGATGCCGGCAATTTATTCACAGACACGAACAGGGTGGGGCTGCTATGAAGATTGTCTTGAGCTATTTATTTTTCAGCATCAGTCTCATTGCATGATTATGATAATGGAAAGATGCTAACAGCTCACAAATCCAGGAAGCAGGCAGGAAAATTTAATGTTACAGCATTCTTTATAACCTTCTAAGCCAATCACATGAAGCAAAAGCACATTGACAGTAGTTCTATCCAATCACCATAAGCACACATAGCTTTGGTTAAAACAATGCTTGCTTATTTCTAACACAATACCCGTTTGGGAGGCACAACGTACAGAGCCCTATTCATAAGTTTAAGCTTCCTAATATCTTGCTAGATAAACTTTCTGCAACTTAGAAAGCCATTCAGACAAACATTAATACATAGCTCTATTGTTCTAGTCCCATGTCTTCTCTACAGTTTAAATAATTTTTCTGCTGCTTTAGCACTGTTCACAATTCTGCTGGATCTGAGGCCTGTCCTCTGCAGTTTCCCTAAAACCCTCTGATTTTATGGATTCCCACATTTCTGCACCTTTGTGTTCTGAAACCACTGTTACACCTAAGTTTAGTTTGAGAGAAAAGGGTGAAGCCACACACAATAGGCAAATTTCGAGAAATGAGGAGTTAAAACATAAAAATGCAGGACACTTGAAAAAGCGCAATATTAGGAAACTATGGAGGAAAATAAATTACCTAAAAGAATATGGAGGAAAATAAATTACCTAAAAGAATATGGAGGAAAATAAATTACCTAAAAGAATATGGAGGAAAATAAATTACCTAAAAGAATATGGAGGAAAATAAATTACCTAAAAGAATATGGAGGAAAATAAATTACCTAAAAGAACTTAACACATTGACAGTAGAGAACACTGAAACTATAAAGACTAGATAAGGGCAGAAAAATGAAAACCCAAGCAGTCCTAGGAGCCAACAATGTCAGTTTGACCCAGTAACTCCTGCCAAGCAACTGATACATCGCCAACTACACCAGGAAGCCACCCAAATTAGGAAGAGGGTGCAAAAGTTAACCCGAGGAAGACTCATGAGAAAGACCCCCACCTGATGAAGGCAACAGGAACGACCTCCGAAACGACTCCCCAAAAGGAAGACTCCGCCTACACTCCGCCCATATATGAATATACATGTAAAGAAATGAATATGCATGTAATAGGATGTAACCTATGCTCAAACTTTTATAAAAAGGCTGCATTTGTTGCTCACGGCAGAATCTCATGTCCAGGGCGACCTGGGAGATTCTCCAACGCGTTGCAAAATAAAATACCTCCTGCTTATTGACTTTAAACTTAGTCTCTGAGCAGTTAATTTTCGCCTTTTGGGGCAAATTCGGAATCAAGGGTTAGTTTTCAAAATATCTCAATTTCTACAGATTTGTTAAACATATAAAGGTATTTTTTCTGGGTTTTTTTTTTTTTTTTTAATCAAAGAAGTGGAGCTAACAAAGAAGCTATCAATTTTGTTCATAGGGAAGTTTCAGTTGGAGTTTAGAGCATACTTAACATTACAGGTCTTGGTCATGAGGCAAAAATTCACAGGAACTTGATTTTTCCAGATTCTTTGCTTAGGGAATTATTCTCAATAAAGAAGTCAACAAGTATAAGGAAAGCATGCATTTTGTGAAGTAATCACAGTTTAGACAGAATAGATTCAGATTAGATATTAAAAAAAAAAAAAAAAAAGGGGGCCCAGGCATTGGAATAGGTTGCCTGGGAACAGTTGAAGTCACCACCCCCAGAGGTGCTCAGAAAGAATCTGGACCTGGCACTGGGTGATGGGGTTTAGTGGTTTAGGGGTTACAATGGCAGTGGATTGATGGTTGGCCTTGATGATCTTAAAGGTCTCTTACAATACTGATGATGCTATGCTTTTTTTGTTGTTTTTTTTTTTGGGGGGGGGTGGTGGGTGGATGGAAAACAGCAAACTATGATTACATGATGGATTTGTGGACTCCGTTAGCAGGAAGTTGTAGGAACCCTGTAGGAACAAGGCAAAGCAGAAATGTCTGGTAGCACTGAAATGTCATTGAGAGTCAAATTTAAGCTTTGTAGGCTGGAAATGTGGTAATATATACTTTATCCATTTGGATAAAGCTGAAAACAGAAATGAGGAAACTGTGTGGTTCATGAGCCTTGCCTGGATTGGTTTCTACAAATTTTAATTACATCCTTGCCGAGGAAGGTCACTAGTATTACTTAAGAATATGACAAGTGAAAATATGTCTATAATTCAATTCAATATCCCAGTTATATTATCATTGCCTCCCTTTTTCCACTATTGGCACAGATGTTTAAATCAATACTGGGGATTTCTTCCCCTAATATTAGTTCTAAAATTTTAGGTATCATAGTGTTGTGGTTTGAGAGGAAGTGAGTTTTTTTTTTTTGGGATGCTGTGGTCAATTCCAAACAGGTGCAGTTCTGATTATTTACTTTATATGGAGTCCAGACATTTCAACAAGTGAATAATAGGTAATACAATTTTTAAAGGCATTTGTTTATTAATCAATAACATGCAGATACTACCCAAGGTTAACACTGTTCATTCTCCCCCCATACATATCGTCATGGTTTAGGAATGGCACTCCCCAATTCAGTATCCTCACCAAGATTCTCCAAGATAGTGCAAAACCTGATCAGGACACTCATTTTCAAAAAAGAGACAGACTGAGTCTTCCTCAGTCTCTCAGCCACCAAATTTTCTTCTTTTGGCTCTTCTGTCTCTCTACCTAAGTATCTAAGTTTTTCCCTTTCTCAGATTAATATTCTGCCTCTCACCTCAGGTCCCTGAATTTTCAGTAATTAATTCATTTGAAGTTACTCCATAGTACAAGAATTCAGGCTCATCTGCTCCAAAAAGAATAAGAGAAAGATAAATAGACCTTGAAAGGGTATACTAATTTAAAAACTTATGTAAGAGATTAATTAAGTATTTCTTGCTACTTAAAAGAATGTATTCAAATAAAAAATATAGTGGAAAGGCATTTAAAATTTTTAGTCAAGAGAGTATAAATTACTTTTGACTCTTAATTCACTTATTTTCAGCAAAAATTTTCCAGCCTAGCTGTCAGAAAGGAAGAAAAAATTTCATTTAAAAATAAAGTATTTCTAGACAGCCCATTCTTTATAAATGTTTGTTCTGGTTCAGGATGAAGTGATAAATTAGTATATATCATCTCAGGAAGAAATCGTCAGACAGCTCTATGAATTCAGGTATTTTAAAAACTAATATTCAAAGCTTCCTTGAATTTAAGTAAAAATGAAACGGAAGTAGGCTTATGAGCAGCCAGTCTGAGGAACACAGGTGCTTTAAGTGATGGAGGAATATGTTGAATTAGAACTGGCTTTCTCTTACTCAATAGCAACAGCTGCTGTAAAAGCTAATCCTCTGATCAGCTCCACAGGCTTTCTGCTAGCTCACCCCACAGACAATCATATCTTTAAACCGAAATGGAACAGGCTGCATTCTTGTCTTTTCCATTATTTACATAAAAATAAAACCAGTCCTTGGCATTTTGTTTGTTCTGCTACGTTTTAAAATGATACCGTTTTTAATTTCCAAGAGATGTGATAACGCAGATCAAGTGGCTCTTACAGAGGCACACCACTGTGTCGGGCCACATGACGGGAAAACATGAATTTTGGAGGTGTGAGATTAGTACAGGATCAAAGTATGGGATTTTAGTACAGGATCAAAGCATTCCTTAGTTCTTGTGACAGAAAGATCAGAGAGAAGCTGTGGCAAGGAAGAAGCATTGCATTAGAGAACGGTTCCTGATAGTAGGGACAAGCTTACCAGGTGATGTGAAACACTTCTGCTCCTCCCTGGCTCTGGCATGACACACACAAAGTAGAATTGTCCTTTGATCTGCAGATATTTTGAACCATTCAGACAGGAGCTTTGATTGCATTTAAATGCACAAATGCACACATAGA
>VZSU01000291.1:436708-494429 GCA_013398715.1 Nesospiza acunhae | reverse complement strand
ATTCCTGCTCTTCCTCTTCGTGCTGAGATATCCCTATACAGTTGCTAAATGGGTTAAAAAGTAAAACAATTTACTTTCAAAAGCACCTGAAACTACCTCCAGAAGCTCCCATTTCCAAATGAGAGAGAAATCCTGAGTTTATGCTCTCTGCCACAGATCAGTTTCCATAATGCACAGTGATTTATCCTTCCAGTTTCTTCTTTCAAAACAGACTTTGGAACTTAAGGTCTGACTGCTGCCAGGTCTCACTGACCGCAAAAGTAGGCATCAGCTGAAATATTACCATTGGTCCAAAAAGGTCAAGGCAAACAGGCCAAGCAGGCTGAGTCCAGGCAAAGCTCATGGAAAGCATTTTGTGCAAGTCAGGAGACAATGAAATGCACATGTTGTATTTGTGAACAGCACTGCAAGTGGTAATCATCATAAGGTGCTAGAAACACCCTTGTTTTCTCTATCAATCTTATTTTGAATAGCTGCAATTGTTAATTTTTTTTAAATTTATTTCAACATTTTGGAATTGTTTGAATGAAGAATATTTTTTACTGAGATGATGACATTTTCTGTATTTTTATACTTCATTTTTATTTTCTCAAATAGATATATTTTTCCTGAGACTTATATAAAGTTATTTGAAGCATCTCCATTTATCATTCCCTCGGGACTGATAAATGGTTTAATTAAGAATACTCCATTGTCATCAGCTGAGAGGTAACACCATTCAAGGTTCTCATATCATTATATATATATATATATATATTATTATATATTTATATACGGTATCTTTTCCAGACATTAATTTCTACAAAGTAAATGCTATGCATTAGTGTGAACCTCTTTAAACCCACTGGTTATCTAGTGATTATTCCTTTAATCAATGAAACTTGCATCACTTTTTTTTTCCTTACTCATGGTTTTGCTCTTCTTACATGTACTGAGGAGTTTCCTCATAGTCAGCTGCTCATAGTCAGTGCTATTCAATAGACAAAATTATATTGACCAACTCCAAAGATAAACTCAGTTAGGCTAAGATTTCATGGATTATGATCAGTTATGCATAATATTAGAGAGCTCATATTTAAGGGAATGTCCTCAATGACTGCAGCTGTAACTTCTATACCCATAAGTAGCTCAATATATTCTGTATGGTTGTGCAAGAACTTAGTCATTATCAGAAAGGAAATAGAAAAATATTCCCTGAAGTATTTGTCTTTTATTGAAAACTGTGATAACATCATCTTACTTTCTTCAGAATTCATCATTTTCCTTGGACATCTGATAACTGAAGAGAAAACATATTCTGCTTTTTGGTGCTAGAATGTTTTATTAATAAAGCCAAACTTTAGTTGCTCATCTTTAATTTTTAGCGGTGTCTGAATTCTTTGAGGTGTAGTAATGTTTAGAGACATTTGAATCTTAAGAAATTAAGTTTAGCAATATCTGGTATTTAGATTTATGGATTGTAGTCTAGAATAACTGTAACAAATTTTTTAAAAACTTGAATTATTAATATTTTGAAGGCAGAGAAAATAAAGAAACATCATGTCCAAGGCCAAAGCTTTTAATTAGTTCCTAAAGCTTTACATTTCACAGATCAAAAAGGACAGATACAATCACTTGTATGATAAACAAAATGGTGTTGCTTATCTTTGGAAAATATTAAATGCTGGTCCTTGCATAAATTGTGGGGTAGAAGAAGTAAATTATTAGATTATTTTCTCATGTATCATTCTTATAACTTAATATTAATTTTACACCAACTCAGGATAGGACCAAATGCTTTTAAAATAATAGATTACAGTTCAATTGTTTAAATGGGTTCTTTTAAGCAAAATAACATTTCACTTCAAACAGATGGACAAAGCTTTCTTTTATGTGGAACAAAAGAAAAACCTCAATTAAAATGTTCAGAACTGCAGGCACCAACAAGTAAAGGGAAGCCTAAAGCTGTTCAGTCTAGTTTTATCTCAAAAAGGCATTTGTTCTGCAGCAGTTCAGTTCTCCCTGCTATTCCAGAAACAAATTGTCTCACCTTGGTTTCAATGGAATGGCACCTTTCCAATTCATACAGGCACAGTGATTATTTCCTCCTACCATACAAGGGGTTTAAAATGAATAACCCAATTTTCCAGAATTATAGGGCAACTTGGTCTGCAGGCTTTTATTCAGCATGGGAACAAACAAAAAGCATAGAGCTAAAGCACAGTTGCAGTAAAGAATTTTGATATATCAACGGCCTTGGCGTTAGCTCCAGCCTGGCACTAAGTTTTAGGATGTAATGGGAATGCACCTAAGCCTATCCAGAAGCAATAGCTATGAACACCAAATATTTGTATACTTACAAGTCACTTATAATGAAGTATTTTATTTCCTTGGAAGATCTGTCAGTTTATTCAGGTGTTCAGTCTTGGTTTTGCTACAAAATAACTGAAAAGTGTTCTTTTATAATAATAATAATGGTAATATACATCAAGCTGCACATAAATATCCAGGGTACAATGGCCACATAGTATAGGAATAAAATGAGGTAAACAAAACATATGCTATTAATAAAACAGTGTGAACATGCAAAATACTATTTATCATTTTCAGATTTCCACTTTAGCTGTTTTATAGCCTGACTCCAGGGGTACAATAATTAATCCCTTCAGAACTATCCAGAAAGCTATGAACTATTTCCACATTAACACTTCAGTATCAGATTGTTTTCATTACTATTTAAAATATATAGTAACTCATTGTCTGATTCTTAAAGTTTACTGTTTGATTCAAAACCTGAAAAATAACAAAGAGTACTGGTAGATGGAGAAAACTGAATTTCCCTGCCTGCTTTGTTTTTCGTTCTGTCTTCACATCAGTTAAAGGGAATGAAAAAACAGAAAACCAGAGTAGAACATTTATTAGTGATCATCACTTGAGGATGCTTGAAGAATAATGGAGAAGTTAGGATATGAGCATATTTGTAAGAGTGACTCTCCCAGAGCCTGTATTTCAACTCTTTTCAAGAAATGCTTAAAATCACTTACTTTACTTACATGTTTACACACTTGTGGGATCAAGATCAAAGTCTAATGTCAACCACTACTGCTGTGGAATAAGAAGTTAAATTTAAAAAAAAAAAACGCTTATTTGATGAATATAAAATATATAATGATTAACATATAGAATATAAATTACCACAGTATAAAATGATTGCCATTGCTGTTATAAACTTTAGATTTTGTTGAACCAGTGCTAACTTGGCATGATCTGAATGGTAGGAACATGCACTTAAATAGAGAACTTGTATAACTGTGACCTTACCTATACCTTGCAGCAAAATATAGTATAATTGGTGGATTTCAACTAGGCCACAGAGTACTTCTCAGGAAGGCATTACTACGCCAGCTAAGCTCCCTGTGAAGTCATTGAAGTCTTCCCATTTTTCTCAGTAGGAGATGAAATGGATCAATCTATAATAGCTTTGACATTTTGTAAGGTTGGAAGCTGGTATTGCACTGGAATAATACAAGTCAATAGTCAAAGAATACCTATAAAATGCTTATTTTTTTTTCTCTAATGCAGCTCTCTTCTTGAAGGTTGTGTTCCTAAATGAAATTGTAAATATAAATTCCTTCTCTGCTCAGAGTTAACAGGGAGAATTCAATCTTGCAACAGAACTGGACAAACTTAAGGCAAAAACCAAAGCCATAGGTCTCCCACAGGGACCATATGGGCAGCATATTAAATGTACATCAGTGTCTGCAGCCACTCTGGTATCAGTGACTGCCATCACTTCCACCTGCCTCTGTTTCACAAAGCAGCGCAGGGGATGATGCAGGGATTGAGCCTGGTTTCTATAACAAATCAACATCATTTCTGTCACAGCCTCTAAATGTAATGCTGTTAAGCCTCAGCCTAATCACAGGAACTATTTCAAAGCATCAGCATTTTCTTCCAGATGGATGGAGACCTCAGTTTTCAGTAGTTCTTTGTACCCATTTAAAGAAGTTATTTTCTTAAGAAGATGACTTGTCATTGTTGAGATGCTTGTAACAAACAGAAAAACACCATGCATTTGAGAAGGCTTCTCTCTCCTTTATTTTAGCAGCATGCTGTCTTTTTATACCTTCTCACAAAGTTTATGTCTGTTCATTGGCCACAATAAGTCAACATAATGTTCATTGGAGCAAGGTGGTCTCCAGCACTGTTTTCTGCCAAAATCTAATTACAGGCCCCTTGTTTATCCTCTTCTCCTCCATTTCCATGCTAATGGCCTTGATAGAACACCTTTCAGGGGCAAAGGCAACTCTTATCAGCTTGTCTCTTCAACTAAGTCTTTCTGACTCGCAGACCAGCTGTGAGCTCCTTCCACAAGGACTGATTTTTAGAGAAGACCATAAAGTTTTAGTAGAAGGCAATCGTCCAGAATAACTTAAAAGTTTTGCAAAAGGATTCAGTTTCTCAAGCTGCTTTAAGTGAAATAAAAATATCCTAGGAAAACATTACAATTAAATCTGAACTCAAGAGCTATGTTGATGTCAACATCAAAGACTGTACTTACACCAGGTGTACAGCCCAGAGTACTTGACTGCGCACAGTAACCAAGGACCACTTTTTGTTGTGTTGCCTCAAAGACAGAGATGGGCAGAGGCTGCTTTTCATTGGGTATCACCTGGAAAAACCAAGCCATTGCTTCTTCCCTTGCTGCCTACAGATTTTTTAGTTTCTAAACATTTTTCATAATTGGTAACTTTGTAGAGTATTAATACATGGTTGTAGCTTCTAGTACTTTTCCTGCCCTTTTCCCCTTACCTTTTAGAACAGTCAGATAATCTTCTAACACATTTCTGAAATACTGTTTTGTCTTATTTTCAAGAAAATACCTCGAACAAGGACATTTTGTTTTGCAACCATAATCTAAGAAGACACAACAAGAAATGGGGCAAAGAAGCCCTGGGCCAAATCCAACAAGGCAGAACATGGGGGAAAATTACCTAAAAATAATTGGACAATTATTAGACAATTATTCTCTAATAGGACAATATTTGTTAGATACGCTAATTTGTTAAAGTTATAGAATTGTAGAAATCCAAGGCCAGGTGTGCCCATAACCAACACGTGGTACCAGGAAGCTTCTAAGAAAGTCTTGATTTTTATCTTACTATTTTAATACTGCTGCAAGAGTTTTGTCTTTTGATATTAGGCCAAAGCATGAGGGCAAGCAAGTAGCTATTCTCATATGCCACAGATCCAAGGAAATGAGACAGGGCGCTGAAGAAAGGCAGGAAGAGAGAGGAAAGATGTCTGAAGATACAGGAAGGACCAAAAGCCTTATGAGAGGAGCAAGGGACAACAGGTCTTCACAGAATTTGACAATAAAAAGTCCAAGAAGGATCATAAGAACAGCATTAGGAGAATTGAAATCTAGAAACATTTTAAATTATAGAACAAATATAACATGAAACTCTGGCCCATCAGGCAAATCACCAGCCCTATAATGAGATTTCATTACAATTATTTTCAACATGCTTTTTTCCAGAGCTGCAGTACCTTGTTGTAAAAATTAATCTCCTGGTTTGGTCCAGCATGTTTTTTTGTTCATTTGGCACAGCCTGTTTTTTTGGGTACCACAGAAGTAGTTTGTTTGAGAAGCAGGGGGGTACCACAGAAGTAGTTTCTGTGAGAAGCTGCTAGAAGCTTCCACCATGTCAGATAGAGCCAATCTCTGATGGCTCTGAAGATGGACTTGTTGCCGGCCCAGTTACAGAGGTCCGTAATGCCTCTGTGATGACACATTTAAGAAAGAAAACAAAACAATGTAGGACTGGCTTATTTCCAGGGGTAACGAGTGGCCACCACCAGGGCCATCCTGGCAGAGCACATGACAATGGGCCACCATGGCCACTGCCATCTCAGCACAGCCTGCAGCGAGCCTTGCCTGCCTGGCCAGCCCTAGCCAGCCATGCCACGAGCAGAAGGGCAGTGGGGTGGTGGTGACATCTCCTTCCTGGCACCCCATATAAAGAGAGGCATTAAACCGTGCCAGTGCTGCCACTGCCTGCATGACGGCAGCAGGGCCACCTGGCCTGCGGTGGGAACATGGTGAGTGACTTCCCGCTGTGGAGCCTAGACAAAATCAACCTCTTGGCACGGTGGGATCCTGTAGAAATCTTAAAATTAGTGGACCTTGTCGGCAATGGTACGTACAAGCAGCAGTTTTTCTTCTAGTCAGAGAAGAGGAGGAAGTGAAGACACAAGAGAGAAAACAGCATGCTGGCACCAAGGTCAAAGGTTTATAGCAAAAGGGAGGGGAGAAGGTGCTCCAAGCACTGGAGCTGAGATTCCTCTGCAAGCTCTAGTGAGGACCATGGTGAAACAAACTGTCCCCCTGTAATGCATAAGGTTCATGGGAGATGCAGAGATCCACTCACAGCCCATGGGAAAAGTGCTCACACAGAGTGAGTGGATGCCAGAGAAAGCTGTGATCCAGGGGGAGACCGGAATGGAGAGAGAGGGCCCTGCTTCCAGAGACAGAGAGAGGGCCCTGCTTCCAGAGACAGAGAGAGAGCCCTGCTTCCAGAGACAGAGAGAGAGGGCCCTGCTTCCAGAGACAGAGAGAGGGTCCTGCTTCCAAACTAGAGCAGCCTATCCTTGGATCTCTGCACCCTGTGGATGAGTGACACACACCACAACCATTTGGGGAAGACTGTTTGCCCATGGGAGGAACCCCATGGTGTAGCAGAGAACAGACTCCTCTCCCTGAGCAAACAGAAAAAGATCCTGAATAACAAACTGATCAAAACCCCATGTGCTGTCTCCCTCTGCTGTCTGTGGGAAGAAGGGAGGTGCTGGGGGGAAAAACGGTGTTTTAAGGCTTGTTTTTCTTTTCATTGTCCTCCTCTGACTGTGTTAATATTAAATTTACTTTATACCTTTAAATTTGAACCTGTTTTGCCCTTATTTTCACCCAGTCCTCATCTCAACTCATGAGCCCTTTGTCAATTTTTTTCTTCTCCTCTGCCCAATTGAAAGCAAGAGAGGATGAGCAAATGACCTTCAAAGGTGCCTGGCATTTGGCCAATATCAAACCAAGACACTTTTCTGAGTTTTCTGGAATTCCTTCAAATCTGCTGGCTTCAGCAAAAGGGTGGGAGTAGAACTGTTCTGCTTCTCTTCAGATCTGGTCCTAGGATAAGAAGCATAATATATTCTGTTTACCCTGCTCAGTCCTTCTGTTGATGCTTTCTTCACACACTTCCAAAATATTACACTGACTTCCTCTTAATAGCACATTCATTTTTACCCCATTTTTAAGACAACAAAAAATTCTGAAAACCAGGATTGGTTTCACACATCGGTACAGACTGCCTATTGATAGGTTGGATAAAGTTTTCAAGTTAGTAAATTACTTTATACACACAATTTTAAGTGCCTTTGATGTACAGTGTAGCTACCAAAGTAGCTACACTTATTTAAATAAGAATCATTAAGTGCATACTTCCACAGTCCCTTCATAGGCTATTATGAATACCAGTTTGCCATAAACTTCAGGGGCTTACCAGATGTTACAGAAATCTCATCATGTTCACAGAAAAATTCTGGTGAGACTATGTTTGTGAGTGCCAGAATGAAATAAAAAAAAAAATTGCTGTGACAGTTTAGAGACCTATTCTGTAAGTTTACAGCAACAAATCTATTCGATTTTTATGTAAACTATTCACTTTATCATCAAAGCTGGTTTGAAACTAAAGCTGTCTACAAACCTACAAAATTAAAACTTTACAAATATTTTTTATAATTGCTTTAAAGTATCTAACTAGTTTTTACTCTTCTATACATGAATTTTAATACATATTTGTGATGAGAGTGAATATTATTTGCTGTTCAGTCTAACTG
Source organism: Nesospiza acunhae (assembly GCA_013398715.1). Lineage (NCBI taxonomy): Eukaryota > Metazoa > Chordata > Aves > Passeriformes > Thraupidae > Nesospiza > Nesospiza acunhae. The sequence continues at coordinate 486,554 of VZSU01000291.1, read as the reverse complement.
GAAAAAAAATCTCATCTATAATGGGCTTATAATATTCACGCATTTTTACAGCACTCTTGTGTTTCATTTCAAAACCTAAAATAGATATTCATGCTCCTATTAGAACAATGTCTTTTAGATTAATTTTAAAAGTGTGTATTTATGCTTTAACATGTATGCTTTTTTAATAAGATAGTTGCTGTCAGCACTTTTAGTTATCACAGAAAACAGCTCTGCTGTTCAAGCAGGCAGATTTTGATCTAAATTTTTACATTTTCAAAAGGGTTTTTGTGTTCCCAAATTCTCATGCTTCATCACTACAGTCCCATTATTGCCAAAAGAATTAAAGAAAGATGAGCTGGTCCATTCTTAGAGGTGGATACAGGTTTTTCAAACACCTTTCTCTTTCAAGCCAAATTTCAGTTGGCACTGATGTCACGGAGAACCTCCTGGGGCCTAAGGCAACAATGGGCAGGAAACACTCTGCCAAGTTCAGGAAACACTGACACTGACACTTCCACTGTCCAGGAAACACAAGAACTTCCAAGTTCTCCACTTCTCACCTCCTCCAAGGTGTGTGTCTGTCTGTCAGGGACAGCTGAGACAGAGTTCTGACACAGGGCAGATCAGTCAGCTGAGACTGAGCACAAAGGAGCAGAAGTCATCTGCTAAAGGGATTTCTTTTTTTCTGCTTCATGTTAGCTTTACTGTGTGAAAATAATAACATATATAATACTGGGAAGGACTATTTTATTCATGAAGCAAAAAAAAAAAAAAAATTTTTTTTTAAAAAAAAAAAAAAAAAAAAAAAAAAAAAAAGAAAACAAAACCCAATGGTTGAAGTAAAGCAGTGTCAGCCTCTACCCAACGAAAATCATCATATTTTGTAGACAGATTCCTCAGATTCCTGGGAAGCAACATGCCTACATGACTGCAGATGGGAAAAAATGCCTACCTAGAAAATGTCAAGTTCCCTAGAAATCTTGGGCTAAAACTAGCTCTTGGTGTTGGAACCTTCTTTCATCCACAGAATCTTTTAAAGATGGCCTGCTTCTCACAGCAGAATTTTGCTGCAGCTAAGAAAAAGATCCACAAAAAAAAATTCTGAGAAGAGGGAAATATCGACAATAATTTTTAAACCAACATTTTTTTTTTCTTCTTCATTTTCTTAAGAAAAAAAAAGAGTAATAGGGCTCCTACAATGGTTCTGGAAACAGTTGTCAGATGTAAGAAGGAAATTGTCCCCAAACATATTACTGGCAATTCTCAGGAGAATTAATAGCTAAATTTTGCAGCTACAACAGTTTCTTGCATCCTGTATTCCTTCACCTGTGCCCAAGACAAAAGGATTATTTAAAATGATAAGTGTAAACAGATTTGCCTTTATTCACATGAAAATCATCTGAAAAGAGTGAATCCTCTGGAAGAGTGAAACTGCAACCTGGAATGAGGAAAAACACCTTAGAGCAATACTGTTGCATGACTAAATTCTGACCAATTAGTGTCTGCTAATAATTTTGAACAGGACTGTAATTCTTAGAATTTCAGAATATTTGTAAATTTTCTGAATCTCACTCTAGTTCAAATCCTTAAAAATGTTTACACTTTTCTGGTTGGTTGAATGCATTTTTGTCCCTTGTAAGTACTTAATATTTAGGTCCTAGACCAGTGTGAACAGTTATACATTTCTAAATAATAAATAAAGAAAAATCAATAACTGAAAGTCCTTGATAATAATGGAATGTCTTCTCTTGTTCTTTGCTTGGAGGGTTGCTCTATTGTTGAAGTTTCTTTTTTTTTAATATGGTTTTCTTTATCAATTCAGCCCCACACTCTCACAGGTGCCCAATAAAAGTTCTGAAAGAACTTATGCACCTTATAGCATGTAATTGCTTAGGGTTTTTTTGCCAGGTTTCAAAAAAGATTGATGTTATTTCTCTGTAAATTTAATATTCCAGTTCCACTTGCAAAATGCCAATGTATTTAAAAAGCAATAATGTACACATTTTAACTCACAGGTTTTTCCCCTTGAAATATTACTCTTTGCTGTATCTGTGTCTATTTTGGATGTTTCCAAAATAGATCTTTCGTCTTGTCCGGTGTTAGGAGCCAGTCTTGTGAGTCTGTGAGGTTCTTTTTCTACTTCATCCATGAACTTTGCTTCAGCCAGCCCTCTCACATCAGGGAAACATCATTCTCCTACATTTAGTGGGTGTGCACATGACATCAGATATAACTAACAGAAAAATATCCTTTCTTAATATTCACTGGATGAGAGTGATCTTCATATAAAGACAAGGAGAAAAAGAAAAAAAGCAAGAACCAACCTTAATTTAACTGTTGTGAACTTCCAGACTCGGATATAACTTTCTTTACAGGCATAACTATTAAGAGGGTTTTGTTTACAAAGACAATTTCTGTCTCAGAGAATTAAAGATCTGATTAGGGACAATGGAAAATTGAAATATAACTTAAAAAAACCCCAAAAACATATTAACCTTTCTTTCTATTGAAATCTATTTCCGGGATAAAAGAGCATTTCAATGATACAGAGTTTCATTCTCCAGGGAAGACAATGGGAATTGCTTCTCTCAGCTCAGGATTATAATTCTTCCCAGCCAAAGCTTGCAATAGGAATTCCACATTTTTTTTTCCTAGTTCCTTGTGTTTAACCCTACAAACCGCAACAGTTGCAGTGACAACTGAAGTATAACATTGGCATTTTATAGAAACAATTACCTTAAGACCAGAATATTTTCTGGGCATTAGGGCCAGAGAGCCACATTTGATTAAATTAAAGCAAGCCCCATCCAATTATCTATGATTTACAGAGTTTAATGTACCTATTTTGCATAATTGTGGTTTATATTTATATATTTATATTTTATGTTACTATATTTCAGCATTTTGTTACGTTTCACTGCATATAAATTCTTTTGACATCAGCAGAAACAAATCTCAATGGCCCTATGCTCATGTGCCTTTTTGCATAGCAATTTAAAGGAACAGAACTTAAAGCCCAGTGGAGTGAAATTAATGCAATTTAATACAAAAGAAAGCTGTTCATCTTTTAAAAAATATCTTTGTGTTTACTTAGCTTTGGTTTGAGCATCAGAGCTGGAAGATCATTAATAGTTATATGGTTACAGGGCATTAAAAATAGTGCAGATCTTTCCAAGAAATAATTCCCTGTATTCCAGATGGCAAGAAAAAGTACAAATGGATTTTGCACGTGAAATATTAGCATGTTTGCATGTTTACTTACAATTCTCAGAAACAAAGGATCTTTTTCACCTTTATATAAGATTAAGTCTAATATTTCAGACAGGTTTTTTGCTTGTTCATTTCTGGTTTGTTTGGTTGCATTTTGGAGGCTCTTGTGGGTTTTTAAAATCTTGTATTTTGAGTTTCTCAGAAGTGTAACATTTTCACAATTAGGCATTCTTAGCAAAGACGGATGCTAGAAGACAGGTTAATAATATGTGTAAAAGTTATTATCAAGACAGTAGAATGTTATAGCAATAAAGAATTTTTTTATAGATAGCTCTTTGACCTCTAGCCTGTCAAATTTCTATCACTTATTTCAATTAAAAGATTTGGGGGAAAAAGAGAAAAAATAAAAAAGCCAGTAATTGCTGTGTCTTCAAATATTTCTGAGACAGTTAAAGAGGTTTTGTTTACCTTGAATAAAGTAGAAATTTGAAGGGGGCTTTTTTGTTTTGCTTAGTTAGGAAACATGACACATTGGTATACAAAGTTCTCATTGGGATTCTCCACTAATTTCAAGGATTTTTAATGTAAAAATTTTATGAGGTTTGGAGAAAAAATATTTTTGGTAAAATTCTTAAGAGTCTGAACCCCAGAAGGAAAGTACGTGTTTCTGTTTTCACTCAGAACCATCCAAATACTCAGTGTTGACTTAATGTCTCCAGTCTTGAAAGAAAACTATACAAAAAGCTCAATATTCATTGGACCATCAAGAAAAATATTGAGTTCATGAGCCCAGGGGTTAGAATACTTGCCTAGGTTGTGGAAGAAAGCAATCCCTTGTCTGAACCACCTATGGTCATGCAGAACGGAGAATTAGCATTTGAATCTTGCATCTCATTGGTCATCATATGGATCATCAGAAAAAAATTATCTGTGTCTATCATATTTTTCTGCATAATTTCAGCATGGAAGTATTTTGATTTGGCTGAAAGCAAAACATTTATGGAGTGGGAAAACCTAGTTAGTTACAAATCTTATCTGGGTTTTTCTGTCCCTATTATTTACGTTTTTAATTTTTTTTATTAATAAGCAAAATTCTATTCCTAAAAATTATGGTAATTCTAAATATAGACCTAGAGAGCAGAAGACTCACAATGGATTTGTCCTGCATCTTTCATAATAAAACAGCGCCATTTATTAAATCCAAAATCAAAGCAAAAAAGGGCAAGGGAAAACTAAATGGTGTTTTCTTTTTATTATTTTAATTTTTTAAATTATTTTTGTATTTTACCTTTTTTTTGTATTTTAGCATTTATTGTATTTTACAATTTTAGATTTTTTTTTTATATTTTACCATTTTAATTTTTTTATCATTATTTCTATTTTACCATTTTAGAGATTAGGACCCGAGTGCAAGTTTTTATGCAGGATTATATATAAAGTTGACAATCTCACAAAACTAGTCAGAATGGTTAACATTAAGAATAAGTACTCTGTAAACACATACGAGTCAAGCCTTTGGCAAACAATAACTATTTCCTTAATGCAGTGAATATAAAAGAAAATGGATCACAAAGAAGGAAAGCAGAAGGAAAACGCATATATAGATATTAAAACAAACACCAAAAAATAGAAACTTAGGTCATTCTATCATGTACAATAGCAAATACCAACTCAACAATCAGCATTCTTAAGGCATCCCTGCATTATATTCCATAACTGAATTAAATGAAATTGTAAAACAGGTGCCAACAACCATAAGACTTGCAGTCTATTTTTTTTTTCTTTCTGTATATTCTTACTTTTGTATGATAAAGATACTGCCAGCAAAGCTGTAATAAATCAGGCAAGGGTTTTGATTGCATTTGGGGGCAACCACACATAGGCAGCATAAACTGTCCCACATCTATATGCTCCCTATCATCAGTATAATGTCTGTTTTGAAGTAACTTCACAGCCAGAAAGAAAATCACCATTCAACAGGGCTACATCTGCTCAATTCTTTGTACATTGATATCTTATTTGTCTGCCTATTATTTTAACAATTAGTAACTTAAAATAGAAATCTATATTTTTTTTTTTTTATTTTTTTAAGATATAAGTAGTTCATTGGCAAAAAGGAGTCACAGCTAAACTGAATGGAAAATCCTAGTTCACATTCTGTTCATATTAAAAAAAAAACCCAAACAATGATGTTCTTGCAAACAGGACTGGATTACTAGAAGACATTTAAGTGTTTCCATATATTGTTAGCTTCATGTAAGACAGTATATCATCAACTGCCATATTATGTAAGTAATTTTTTTGTCTTTATTAGTCTTATTAGTTTGCTTCAGCTATTGGAACAATGATAGAGTAAATGTCTGGTAAGAAATATTCCATCAGTTCCATGATTTGATATCCACACTATCTGGATTGACTGCCATAAAAGCCCGTGATAGATGATAAAAATAGAGAGGTTTTTCATTACCAGGTGAAACTTCAGAAATTGCCACTTTTTATTTCTATAGCATGATCTAACTTAATTTAAAAATATAGTGCAAATATCTGCAGTAGCCTTGGCTCTTTAGTACTTGCTAAGGCAGATATCCTTTGTCCTTCTGTGGGTGGTGCTGAGTTGCTGGTCTTTTTGGAGAGCTACATTATTTTGCTGTGCAGCTCACAGTTAACAGTTGAGTTTAGAAAATGGACTTCAGATGTTAAGTTTTGCAAAAAAAAAAAAAAAAAAAAAAAAAAAAAATTTGCTATAGAGATTCCCAAAGGCTTCAGGAAACAAATTATTGTTCTTAATGCACAGATAAGAGAGCAATATCATGGACCTCTGGCTATCTAATGTGCAGAAAGTCAAATTGTATGATCAAGTGACTGCTCAATCTAAGCATATAAAATATGTGAAATTAATGGGGGAAAAAACCCAGCTCATGTGGTCCATTTTCTTTTGCAGTTACAAAATCCTGGAGATATTGAGATAGATCTTCTTTCTTTGAACAAGCCTTGGCATCACAAGAGAGAGCGTAAAGAAGCTGTGGGATCTCTGCAACTTTTTGCTGAGACGTTTAAGAGAAGAGCCAGGGAGTCTGCAGCCCATTATCTGCAGTAAATTATCAAGATATTTATGGCATTACCCTTTGGAGATATAATGACACACCAGCAAATCAATGGCATGGTTGTGCATGGTGCCAAGTCTCCTGGCCCAAGACCAAAGAAGTACTTCATGATTTATGGAGCTCAAAGGGAAAGTTAGTTTGTTAGGCAAAGCCTTACTCCAAAGTCAGACTTTCCTGAATCCTTGGCTAGATTCAAAGGCTTCATTTCCCATTTCACTATCAAGAAAGTTCATATATTCATGGAGTTCGGTAGTAGATCTAGTAAGAAACTCTCATGAGGAATATTATTCCGCTAGTGAAGGTCAGGCTACTGAAACTGACTTGTGTACTGGAAATAGAGACTTTTGAGGTACCCTACAGAAAGTGCAGAGAGTAAGTGGGGAGTCTGTACACATGAGAAAATGTAAAAATTTTTCCTTTAAAAAGGACCTTCCCTCACAGAGGTGTTTCTCTCCAAAGATATAAAGAGATAAGTAAGAAAGAGAGCAAGAAAGAGACATAGATTATAAGAATATATATATTTATAGGCAATAAATAACGTCATAAAGAAGCTGAGAAGAGACATGCCATAGCTATTTAAAATTAGTTATAAAAATGTTTTATTCTACTTCTTTGTTTAGAAAAATGAGGAATAATAAGGAAAATTGAAGTAATCAGTGCTAAATCCTCAACACAGCATACCAACTGAGGCAGCAGAAAAGGGTTCTTAATAGATTCCAGCTTTTGCACAAGCTCCTAGTTGCACATTTCCAAAACTGCCATGCTCTAATTCTCTTTCCACACATTCTCAGGAAGAGACCATATCTTATCACAGGTACAGAAATTCAGCAAATATTCAAGCAACTCCAATCAAACCCAGAAGATTGTGCCCCCTAAATAACTTTAAAAATTAATTTCTATAGAATTTAAATTATACCAAAACATTTTGTATTTATGTTTTTCAAAGAAGCAGTAGTCTGGAAAATGAAGAGATATCAGAGAAGAGGAAGACAGCTGTTGAAAAAAAAAATATTGCCTCAGACATAGTTAAACTCTTACAGCATTCTACAATGTGATTTAAATAGCAAATTTTACTCCTGTGGATGGAGTTCAGTTGTATTGTGACAATTCCTACTGTAACCTAAAATATGGAATTAAACTACACTTACTTATTCTGCTAATCACTGAATTAGCCTATAGGGTCTCAATGGCTACTCTTCATTAACAATATTTTAATCAAGGTTGGCACCCCAAAAACACCTACCAATAGAATAGGTGAGATTTATATTGTATTATGTGTATCATAGTGCTGAAGAACCCAGGAAATAATCTGTGATGGTCATTGGGCCTCTTTTACTACCAGATTCTTTTAAAAGAATCCTCAAAAAAAAATGACATTACTAAAAGATTCAACAAAAATATAGAAAACAATCTACAGTAGTAAATGGTCCAAGAAGAAATGTTTATGTTTAAAATAACATGTTTAGTTCCAAACGTTATCAGTATAGCTGCTCTTAAACGAAGCTATGGAGCAATTTATTGAAATAAAGGTTATTAATCAAAATAAAAATATTTTATGATTCATACCTCTTGGGTTTCCCTTAATTTGGACATTGCTCCTTCCCAAACTGAGATCAGAGCAGTAAATAGCCATACAATGCCATTCATAATATGTGAAGTTGCTAGTGTGAAAACAAACCTTACCCTCAACTAGAGTAGCTCTGAATAAATTATCAGTGTTCCATACAAATAAAACAAAGACTGGCTCTAGGGCAATGACAGAAAGAATAATTTGCCAAAGGAAAGGCAAACACACAGCAATGCATTGACAGGCTAAAATATGAATGGCTGCGCATGATACAACCTTGTTGGCTTCCATTATCCCCATAGATAATGGTATCTGAACTTTGAACAGAATTGTTTCCCAAAAGAGACAACAGATAAAATACGCTTTTAGGTTTAGATCTCATCCACCTAAACCAACATCTTCTGTTAATTACTTTCACTAGACATATATAATTATTTTTTTTTATGTTGGCAGCCACCTATTCATACCATATTTATAGTCTAGATGGTAAATAATTATTATTCAAGTGTTTTAGCTGTTAGTCCACTTTTGTATTTCAAATTAATAGAATTGCACTGTGGAATACTTACCAATAGAAGTATTCTTATGAGCACTTGAAATATTTATGACTCTGGACTACATCTAATAAATAAATAAACCCAAATGATTTTCACCATTTGTCCCAAATGCATGTACTTATTTTCATGCATTACTTACATTGTATATTCTTCCTGTAAATAAATTGCACCTTATAGAAAAATACAGATGCATGCTGGCATGATGATATAACTGAAGCAAAAATGTTGATGAAATTTAGGAAGTAAACCCAAAGAGATTTGGCTCACCTGGAGCTATTCATAAGCCTATTATCAGCAGTTTATATAAGCAAAGAGGATGTCTTCAATGTCTACTATTTTATTTAGCTATCTCAAACCAGGGGTTGTTATAATTAACTAGAAATGAGCCGTGTTTTACAGAAGTCATGAAACAAAACCCTGTCCCGGTATCTGAGCAACTAAAAAAGGGTAAAAGAAAATTATTCAAGTTCTGCCTGACCCATCACTATTTAAGTGATGATTTTCATTAATAAGGAACAATTTCTCTCTGTATATTACCAGGTTTCCCCACCCAACCTTACAAACTGAGTAATACTTTAAAAAAACTTGCGTTATAAGATATGTCTTTCTTTTAAGGTCTTGAAAAATTTATTTTCCTGTTTTCTCAGCAGTTAAGAAACTCCATGATGATCATGGTTCTTTTACTGGTTTTAATACATTGAATAATTGTGTTTTTACAATCATATGGAAGAAAAAATTACATATGTGCTTAGATATTCACTTCCAATAAAGCTGTCAGCCCGTTTAATAAAGGTCACATCTCTGATAGAAAATACCAGACAGCAGAGGAAGTCATTGCATGCATCAGTCATCTCATCAAAATAATGATACAGATCATTACAGATGATATGTCCATTTCATTATACCACTAATATTCATTATAATTACAATTTTTAAGTTCAGTTGGCAGTCTGCCTCAGATTTTTCCTTACTAGGTTTTCACAGAGTGAGAAAAAACAATCCTATCCTACAACTGGCTCTATTCACTATTTTTCTATTTCTTACCAGGGAGATCATATTCTGCATTTTATTTCTGGAGAGCTGTCCTCTAAACTGGAAAATATGTACCTAAAGAGAGCAGATTCATGCCAAGCCCAGAACATACAACCCAGTTTAGTTTCAGGCAGCAAATCTCACAGCAGGAAGATTCTGAGTCTATTCCAATGCTCTCAGAAAAGCTAAAGGATGGAATATCTCCAGTAATTAGGTTAGTAATTAGGTTTTATCATGTTCAACACAACTACTGTGCCTCTTTTTCTGACCTCAATAAGTTTCTTGGTTTTACACATAGTCCATTTCTTTTAGCATTCAAACCCAGGAACTTTCCAGATGTTAACAGAAGAAGCTAGACCAAAAACAAAAGCTTTCCAAGCACCAGCTTTTTCTTGGTTTACTCGTAATGAAACATAGCTATGGCTTTTTTAATCAAATAAGGATTTCCATGTGTTCTCAGGACTGCCCACGTCCTTTACTGGCAAACAAAGAATGTTTTCCTATCCCCATATTATATTTCAATATTTAAATATGTACTCATCCAAATCCCACAAACAGAAACAATGCCTACTTTTGCTTGCAAAGAGCTGATTTCCTGGGTGAATTACCATAAGGAGTACAAGGAAAAAAACCAGTCTAAATACAAGTGGATACAATGCAGCGTCAATAAAATAAAAAGCAAAACCATATTTTACCATTACATTTGTAATTTAATACTGTGTTTCATGTACATAAAGGAAAGAACACCCGAAGTTGCTTTACATCTTATTACTGTAACATTCAGTTACCTTTGAACTGTGATTTTAAGGTGAAAGTTTTTACAACAAAACTTCAGGGAATGGTTTGTCAGTTTATTAAAGCCATTCTACTGATTTTTTTCAGGTTTGTGATGCAAAATTCTCTCTTAAATGTGCCTGTCAGTAGTAAACTTGCGAAAATGCAGAGGTTGCAAAAGCTTGACATAGTAATGTCCTAATCCTGATTTAAGCACCATGTGGTATTCACTTTTCTACCCTTCCTGCAGTTTCTCGTATAAATAGCTGTATCTACAAGAGTAATTCACAAAGAAAGTCTAAGGAGATAAATACAGCTGAAGGGAGGGAGATAAAAAACAATAAAGTGAAAATTCAGACTGTACTTTAGACAATGCAGAAATGGGCAAGAGTCAGCTTAGTCTGATCAATAGTTGATCACTGCTTTATTGGTCTGAGATAAAAAGAGGCCAGAAGAGTGCTCCTGCAAACCTTTTTTTGCCTATTTATTGTAGTATAAAGACTATGTGAAGAGTTTGCCCTTTGTGTATTTTACACACAAACATATGCATTCACACATATATAAATGTGAGAATAATATTTATATAAACTCTAAATGCCTAACTGCAAGCACACTTGTAATCAAGGACTGTGAAGACAGCACATTTATCAACTTCTAATTGATTTAATTTCCACGTTTGTCTGTAGGAGTTATCCAAGCTGAAAACTTTCAAAGGGAGGATATCAAGCAAACTAGCTCACTTATTTGATCTAATATGCAAATTCTTACAAATTATTAAATTTATATGGAGATTAAAACTTTCTGGGAATAACATGAAGTCCCTTCTTTCATTCTTCACATTTGGCATCTGACTTCCTTTTTCTTTACACTGAAGTTTCTTCCCCTGCTTTGCCCCTCCATTTTCATGGATCTGAATATATATATCACCCTGTCCTGATTCAACACAGTGGACTAATTTCATTTGCACCTGTAAGAAACTCTAAGTTTTGTTTAGAAACTTGAATGAGCAAAACTGGCTGAAGGTAACAGACTTCTAAATTCTTTCGTAGTTTTATGTACATTGAGTGCTCTTAAATTACTTTTTCTCTTGTGAATGATGTCATTTCTGTCTGTTTAAAAAATGCAAAACAAACAAACACGAACAAGCAAAAACCAAACAAAAAACCTTGTACATTTTCCAAACCAAAATACTGGTGTAATGTGACAACATCTTGCTTGTAATTATTTTACCCTGCTGATAGCTTAAAATCTTGTTACATCCGGAACAGTAGAAGTGCGAAGATTCTGAACTTTACTCATTTCCTTTAAAAACATGAAAATTTCACTTTTAGATGTGAGATGGCAGACTCAATCAAATAGCAATGAGTAAAAGGACATAGATTTTCCTCATAACAGCAATTTGCATCTACCAGTGAGAACTAGAGAGTGCACCTACCAGTGAGAACTAGAGAGTGTCTTTAGCTTATTTTGCACGACAGGACCAATATTCTCATCCTGAACAATTATCATCCTATACCTGCCCATCTCAAGTGTTTTGAGATATTCATTTTTCTGAAAAAGAAAGGGGACTTTATTAGCCCACCAAAAGCCATATAAACAAACATTATTAGTGGGAGGGCAGGAAAGAGGGGAAAGATTTTTAGGAGGTTTATGAATTTGGACATCAACATCGTCATTGTTACCATCACATATAGGAACAATGCAGAAGAAATGGCAGTGCCATTTTTTTTTCAAGAGCAGCAGCTAATTACAGTGCAGCAAAGAGAAAAGATGATCTTAAAGGTCCCTTACAACCCTAATCTACTATTAAATTACGCATTAAGTATATGAAATAACACCATAAAACATGGTATGATCTAATGGGGATGAAGATAATGTTTGGTGATTTCTGTTCACATTGAACAACTGTCTCTTTAATTTGTGATGTTTTTTAAAAGATTCATTTTGCTTCTTAAAACTGGAAGATTTTTATTGCCAGACTTTTAAATGAGATTAAACAGTTACCATAGCTAAGAATGTTGAGCCAAGCAATGCGATAGAGTCTGGAAACATTCCATGCTCTGTTTGGGTTGGATATCTCTTGGTTAAGGCCAGAACAGATGGAAGTTGTATTTAATCATGACTGTGGCATCAAGCATGCCTGAAGCAAAAAAAAAGAATCGACTTAGTAACTAATGGCTGTGTTGTTGTGTCACTAACAAGAGTACAATCAATATTAACTACATGATGCAATTAGGATCAGAAGACACACAATTCAACATGGAGTTTGCACACTAATATTTCATAATTAAAATGTAAATGACTGATATTTACTCCATTCATACATGTTGTCCAATTCTTCTGGATGCTCAAATTTGGCTAAAGCAATTACTCTCATAATAGATTACTGTATGAAGAAAAACTTTAAATTAAGATTATTGCACACATAAATAAACAAAAAACCACTCCAGGCTATGCAAAAGATGCATTAAGGCATTTCATAAAGTTATAATATTTTTAGAAATAATATGAAGCACTGAATAGTGAAAAATACATATGTGACATTAGTTATGGACTGCAATGTAAAATAATTATGACAAGACTGACTAATAAGAAAGACTTAGTGTTATTTAGCCAGGCAGCAAAATTTTTTTCTATAAATTAGATTTCAAGATTCATACTGGAACCTGTAGGTGAATACATATGAAACAATTATGAAAAAGAAATACTTGAGAATCAACTGAACCAAAGCCAATATATAAAACAAATAAGATTTCTACTGTGAATGGAATAAAAGTATGGAAAAACCCTCTGAGGCAAATGCAAAGACTGATAAATGAAATTTGAGCAGAAATCCAGCTTAGGGAAGGTATCCAAGAAGGAATCAGAACAAATTTGATCCAGGGCAGATATAGAGAGGTAATTTTTAAACTTAAAAGGTAAAGTGAAGAAATTTTTTACAGCAAAAACAGTAGTAATAATATAATTGGGGCTTTTGGTTGATTTATTTCCAGACACATCAAAGTTATTTTGTCCAAAAATGAAAATCCAATAACAAATTGAAACCAAAATATAGGGATTTTTTTTCCTAAGGAATAAACTTACTTTTTATATTTTGAATTTGCTTTTATATAAATGAATACCAATATTGTTTCTGTTTATGAGTGTATGATTATTTACTGCATATAGAAAATAGTCCCAGATTTCAAAACAGACCTTGAAAAACTTGAGAAAAAGGGTATTTGAGATATCTAAATGAGACAAAATCTAAAATGTATATATAGGCATATAAATAATATATTTTCAAAAATAACTAGGGGCTATAAAAAGAAGAAATCGCTGCTTCTAATTATTTCACTGCATCTCAAATAAATCCAACAATGAAATGCATAAATATTTTATTTTAGATAAATTTATCTGGCTAATAGTCTAAGCAGTTTCATATTTATGTAGCTTGCCTAGAGCTGGGAGAGTTTTCAATAAAAACATAGCTGAAAATATGCAGTGTTAAACTGATACAATTCATATCCTTTCATCTCCCTCCAGTGATGATAAAATTGATGGAATCAAGATGAGTTGTGAAAGTGTGGCCATGATGTCTAATCCTGCTGTCATTTATAACTGGATTGGATGGTTGAACACTGAGATAAGACTTGTCCCTGGAAATGGTTAATCAAACTGATGCCTTAAAGAACCTCGAAGTGAAACAACACACTTTGGAGATACTATTGGTATCGGAGGCAATATAAAGGATGGTCTTTATTGGAGGGGTCCAGGGGAAGATATGGAAAATGTCCACACAATGCCTACTCCCCACAGGGTGAATACAGTTCTATAAGTTTAGCAAATTAGCATAATTGACAAAAATCACCAATTAGAGACATAAGTGATGAGGCAATTTTCCACGGTTCAACCCTCTCTGGATCCCACCCCCACTTTTTAAGGACTAAACGTTGTTGATGAAAATGTGTCTCAAAGAGCTGACTTTGACCTTGGTTCCCAGTGATGCTTCAGCTTTTAACTTTTACATTTTTCAGATTCTGTGCTGCTTTGGTTGTGGGTCTGGACTTCACATGGGGGGATGGTGAGCTCTCTTCACAGAGTAGGTAGACAAAATAATTCCTTCTCTAGCTGAGGACCAAGGACAACCAATCCAGATCTCAGGCCCAAGAGCACAAACAATCGTGGAATGAAGAGAGGAAAACAAGAAGGATGGGACTTCATAATCTAAAGCTGTAATTGGACAACTAACTCTAATATGCAAATGGACCAGAACTTATAAAAATGTGTTTACTCATAATCAGTCGTCCATTTTGTGACCATGTGGGATTCATCTTGGGTGTAGCCTCTTGTGCTGCCCAAGGTGGATCCATTAAGGCCTTGTAATAAATCCCTACTTTATTCTTTGACTCTGTCCAGCCTCTGTTCTAGGTCAGCCTTCACAAGGCATCACCAGGGCTCAGCTTCCAAGATAGGATAGGGACCTTGTAGTCCCAGCTTGCAGCTCTGGAATGTGTTTTGTCTTTCTGCCTGTCAGGGTAGGGAAAAGTACTGGAAAAACTAGCTGGGAACTGTATAACTATACAAAATAGTCAACAGAGTTACAAATGTATGTGTAAAGAATACAGAGAATATATAAAAGAAAAAAAAAAAACAAGACAAAAATCAATTTGGCATCATAGCAAGGACTATTTCTGCATAAAAATACTGTTAAAAAACCTCAAAAAAAGTAATCAAGGTGAGGTATTGCAAATCAGTGAAAACGAAATGAAAAATTTTGTCAAATAATCTAACTTTCATATTTTGAAAGTTGAATGCACACGCAGAAACAATTGCCTCTCTTAGCTGTGTTCATCCCATACTGTAAACTGTAAGCTGTGGTGGTTTTAATGGCATTTAATAGAAAAGTGGCCATTTTATGCCCATTATAATCACTATCATCCAAGGTTCAGCTGTTCTTTTTATTAGAAAAGTTAGATTAATAATCAACTTTTTAGTTCCCACCAGTAATCACCTGCCCTACAGATTTCACAGAAACAGCTTTCTTTGAAAAGTCTTCTGAACCATGTCATGTGTCCCATGGTAGCTCCAGACTCATTTTGTATTATTCTTATTGCTATTATTAAAAATTAATTTATTTTCTGCCCTTGGGAACAGCAGATTAGCTCTTGCAATCTCTAGCAATGTAAGCTAGGTAGGATTTAAAGGCTTGCAGCCAGAGGATACTGGCAAAATTAGACACATGCTATAAGAAAAAAGGACAATTTGACCACTTCAGTTGCTCCCATCCACTAATGTAAATTGCCATGGATATCACTTAATAAACCAGTCTGAATTGTGACTGCTTATGGCTTTGATTCCTGTCAAACCAAAGCAGAGCAGCTGAAGAGAATGTCACTCCCTTTGGTAATAATTCCTTTTTGCCTCGCACAGTTAAGCACAAGTGCAACCAGTTCAAAAATAGCTTTTCTAAAAAATTACATTACATACAGGGCTCAGGAAAAAATCAGATATTTATTCACTGTTTGGGGCTAGACAGACTTAGTGTAAGAAGCCTGAGATCTGAGAGTTAGCTCTAGACTGTTACATGATACAGGAACTTCCCCTTCTTTCCACAGAGCCACTTTCCATCCAAAATATAATAATAATAAGCACATAGACATTGAGGCAAAGCATAAATTAATTCTGAATATCTTACTACTACATAATTGAAGACTATATAATAAAATACTTGACTTTTTCCCTAAATACCTGCATAATTCTGAACAGAGGAAGAAACCACAACTGTCCCATCCTTTCACACAAAATCTATATCTACCTACCTTTAATGAAGACCACTAGAGTTTTCAAAATAGAGTGAATGAAGGTTATTTTGGCTTTATTTTATTTTGTAGGGCATGGCACATTTTTTGAAATATGAACACATCCTGGAAATGTATTTGTTGACAACACTTGGAAAGATTGGCTGAACCAGCCATTCTTTTTTAGGTTTCCCTCTGCTCCTCCCAAGAACTAATACCTTTTTATTCAGAACATAAACTATTTGGTCTTTGTTACTTGCTGTAAACTTTAGCATCAATGGTTAATTGAAGACCTATTAAGCTATTTATATTTCTTAACATAAGTCATTGATATCCACTTCTGGCTGACTTTTAGATGAGCTGCCTTCTATGGTGCCTATGGTCCATCAAAACCACATTGAAATATGTCCAGTGGGGTAATTTCAAGGCTAAGGATGGATCAAGATGTTCAAGATTGAAGGACAAAATGTGAGCTAACAGCCTGTAATGTGATGGTTCCTTATAACCTGAAGTAGGAGATGAATGACTCTCTGGTAGTGGACTGAGTAGTTGTGGGGACAGTCTGCTGAAGACCAAGTAAAATATAAAAAATGAAAAATAAAAAAAGAGGGGAAAAATATCTCAAAACCCTGCTTCTTTCCCATCAGAATGGATGGCCATACTTCAGCTGATTGCAAAGATATTCAATGGCATATTTTCCATGAAGATTAACTTCTCAGCAATAAGGACCAACAAAACTGGTTGAAGAAGCAAACCTCTCCTCACATATCACCATGGAATACTGCTGTACTTACATGCTGTGAATAGAGGCATGCTTGTGAATTCGAGTTCAGATATTTAATGAATCATTGTGTGAAGGAAGATGACTTAAAAAAAAAAAAAAACAGTCAAAAGGAGGCAAGAATATAGCACACAGTCTCCAGTTCTCTCACACTGTCACACTGGAAAGTGACCTCCAAGCTCAGACTTGTACAAACCTCTCTCTAGTTATCCTATGGGGCTTATGCTAGTTTGTGACCTCTGACATACAGATTAATTATTTTTAAGGTGTTGATAATATTTATCATTGAGAGAAGTGCTTAGAGGAAGCTTCATTAGGGATTAATTTCAACCCACATCCTTTATACAATAACAAAAATTTCCTCTTAAAATTCAAGAGCAATAACATGAATATTGACAATCCAGGTTTTGCACCATCAAAAGAAAAAGAAGTGGGAAAAAAGCTAAGAGGACAATTATATAAAATGTTTAGGATATTCCTTCAACCACCACACAGTTTTTCATAGACCAGCTTCTGCAAAGAAGGCAGCTTAATATTATGGCAATGCAAATTTTCCAGCAGAGACTAAAATGAAAAGCAGGTAATAGTCAAAATTAACAGCACTTATTGCACTCCCTTTATCTACAGAAGAAGTCATCTCATCTCAAAAGCTGATCATGTTGGTCAAGCACTATTTACACTTGGTAAATTCATGCTAACTATTCCCATCAGGAACTATTTGAGAGTTATGACACAAAAGAAGCAAAGTTGAAAGCTACAGATTTTGTCTGTGGCTCTCTGTTAAGTCCATGGGATGCCATTTCATAGCATTTTTTCAGTGTTGGTATATCATAGTATGGACCATCAGATTTTACCTTCCTTTAAGATTGCTTCAAAAATACTTCAATTCATAAAAAACTTAACAAATAAGAGATAAAAAAGTTAAGAATCCAATGAAAAAATAGATCATTAGTTTCAGACTTGTAAAATGAGGAAAATTAAGCATCCACAAAAGTGAGGGAAGTTGCCTCACCAAAAAAAAAAAGTTTAAAAGGTATCTTTGTCTTAGAAGTATTGCAAAGAAAACAGGCAAGAGAGCAAACCTCTGCAATGCAGAACTTCCTTTACCCCAATAGCTTCATGTATCATATACTCTCAATTAAAAAAGAAAACAAAAAAACAAAACAAAAAGAAACAAAACCAAAAAGAACCAAAAAACCCACCCAAAACCAACAAAAACCCAGAAATGTTGATACAGACTGTTATAGAATAAAAATAAAACAAAAACATATAAATATATATAAAGTGTATCCCATTTATCAACTGTAGTATCTCAGCTTCAAATTTTAATAATTGAAGTATTTGCTTTTAGGTGGACTTAACTCATGTCTTAACTAGTCATGGTTTTTTTTCTAAAAAAACTTCTTTTTGAAAACTATAGTAAATAATTTAAATGAAACAAATACATATAATGATCTGGTCCCATTTTCTAGTGCAGCATCTGCTTAAGCAACGTTTTTATATCAGTGTCTTCAGTGGTTGTAACACAGGGCTAATTCAAAGAAAAACTCACAAAGAATAGAAAACAGCAGGCTCACAACCTTGCTGTAAAACAATAAAACCATCAAAATCCCCCTACATTGGCTAATGCCTATTTCTTAATGGTTCAGCTGCCTCATATTTATTCTCAGTTCTCAAGGATATTCCAGATTGCTCTGACTTGGTTGTCCCCATAACAAAATCCTTTGAATTTCCTTTTACTAAGACCATGATAATGCCCAGCAGGATGCTGTGAGCTCTCCAGAAAAGAACACTTTGAAACTTTAATTTACTGCCTTAAAATCATTGTCCTAAATGTGGTAGCCTGTATTTCCATATTTAATATTCTAACATTGCTTTCTTGTGGTATAAAATCCAAAATCCTAACATTTAAATCAAAAATTACTGTCACTGAAACAAATCTCTGTTAGTATTTAATTACACATATATAATTTCTCAATAATTCAACAGTCATTTAGCATTTTTATTAATGCACTGCTTTTAAGTCAGTCTATTAGTCTGAAAGGCATTTTATTTTAGAATTATTTACTTTCATGTTTGTTGCCTTGTTCTTGTCATGGAGAAATTCCCATGTAATTATGAAGTGCTGCAATAAGTATGAGAAGCTGAAGAAGCCCTCTTTTTATATATCTTTTTAATATTTTTTTTAATCTTTATATCCTGTTTTTAAGGGAGAAAGGCACCTGCCTAGCAGAAGATGAAATTTATCAAAATGGTTACATTTTTATCTCATACTATAGAAAAAAGCTTGTGCATAATTTGATTGACAAAATTACGCTTCAGCACATTCTCTTTCAAGTAAATTGTAGCTTAGCAGTCCTAGGAATAGTTGCAGATGCTCTACATCATCCTGATTCACTGAAAACCAGGAGGGAACAGGTTTCTTACAGCCTGATGAGCTCAGCTTAAATCTTGTCTTTCACATGAAAGCTGAGACTCTGTATCTGCCAGCCACAGCAGCAGAACTGCTGGAGTTCCTTCACCCAATTACTCCATGAACATTTAGCTAGTCGCTTTCAACACTTTCCTTTCTAGAAATTCTTTCTAAGGAAATTCATTTCCAAGTTTTCGGTAGTTCAGAAGAGGGAGTCTGGGCAAGGGAAAGCACAAATCCTTTTGGTGAAGATGTGGCTGCAGATCAGACAAGGAGCCGAAGGAAGGGCATTTGTAATTTGGTCAAATTACCTTTGTCAAAGAGATTTTCCTCTGCTCTCTGTCCCAGCAGAGGAAAGGATGCTGAAGAGAAAGGATGTGCTTTGGAACCGGCACAGGAAAGCTCTGGTGCCGGCTTGCGTCAATGTGGCACCTGTTGGTTTAGTTCTCTGCTAGCAAAACATAATTTTTTCAATTTTTTCTTTCTTTTCCAAGGCGTTCCAAAAAGCATCTTCTCACTGCAGATTTCAGAGCACTGAAATCTGGAATCTCCGTATAAAAATGAAGCATACACTATTAATCAAAGTGCATTTACTAAAGTGAAGTGAATATTTGTTCTGTGCTTTTAAGACAACAATGAAAACCAAGACGAGCAGAAAGTTCTTTGGATTGCTTTTTGGCAACTTAAATACTTTAGAACATCCTGATTGTTTTTTAGTAGATAAGTTCTTAAAGATGCCTTCATAAAAGGCAGAAGAAAAAGAAAAGAACAGCCCAATTAAAGCTAAGGAGCACATTTATTTCAAGCTGAAATCTTTTATGACACACCTGTGCTCTTATAAACAGTGTCAGCAAAACAAACTTTGCGAACAATAAGAATGTCTTATAAATATGTATTAATCATTCTCAAATTTTTTATTTTAAATTTGAATATATTTAACCCTACCAACACAAGCGTGAAGCATCAGAGAGAGTGTAATCATTCACCTTAATGGCAGAAAAGTAATTCAAACATCTGATGGCCTTTGGGAAGAAGCTGGCTGCAGTTCTCTTGTGTCAGGGTTTCAAAGAGGCCTTTGGTAATGGTGGAAATCACCTTGAGTATTACATGAAATTACATGTTTAGCATGTTAACCCATAAATAAGAATAAAGGTAAGATATAAAAAGATAGCTATTAATAACACCACTGTCTCTCTGCAGATATCCAACACACCCTAATTAACTTTCATGATTTATTCACCTATTTTTAGAGATGTAGTAATCGAGTGAACATGCAAGGACTGATCTCAAGGACATTTGGGACCCTGTAGTAGACCAGAGTGAAATATTCATCCCCTTACTCCCCGCTTCATTCTTTAAGCAGATTATCTTCTGAAAATGCAGCATTAAAACAACTTTTCCACTTTTCTCTCAATTTAAGCACAAGATTTCTAATATGTGAGAAATGTAAGGTAAAATATGGCTAAGCTCTTCTTATATTTCAGAACCAAGGAATTGCCCCAAGTCAATGTTGCCTCCTTCATAGGGGCATTTCCAGCACAGATGTTTGTGTTCTGATTTGCAGGACTGAGGTATGAAGGATGTGTGCTACAAGATGAACAGTGAGGAAAAAACTGTATTGCATATATACATTACAATTCTCATTATATGAGTGTATATTTATGACTACAGAACAGGTAGAAATTAGATGCATTCATATGTAGATATATCTTCCTCAACAACAAGCATATCAGCATATCAGAGAAGGTCCCTTCAAATTCCAAAAAAAGCAGCAGAGTCGGCCATAAATTATTCTGCAAAGCCACTGTAAATTAATTCAAGCTAGAAAGGTCATCCCATGTGCATCAAAAGCATGGCATTTTACCCTATTGCATCACATGATAATTCAGGGTTGTAGGGCAATGATTAAGTGACAAAAGATTTCAATTAATTAATTGTGAGTTTTTAAAAGTTTCACAAGGGAAAGGGCGGAAGAGATTAATTGATTTATTGTACAACAATGCTGCTGCTGCTAATTAAATCTTTCATTAAGATCTTAGGAAAATGGGAGATACCCATCTTTTTCCTTTTATCTCTTGTATTCATTGATAAAAGTAGTAGTAGTATAAATTTGTGTTGTTCCCCTGTTCCTAAAAGTTACAAGAGCCTGGTAGAGCCATTCTGTTCTTCTTTCACATATGGACACAATTAAACTATACACGTATGTATGTATAGATGTGTGTATATATATGCATGCATATATATATATATATATATATAAATATATATTACACACACACATATATAAATATCCTTTTCCTGTGAAAGGAAAACAGGAAAACATTCATCTAGTTATGCAGACATTTTTAACAACTCCAGTGAGGGGTCTGTGATTTCTGGCAGATGGGCCCTCTTTAATCCTCTTTTGTGCTGTCACTGAAGTCCCTGTCTACCTCCTGATCTTAGCTGTCCTCTTCTCTTTTTCAACTTGCTAACTGACAACACTGAACATGAAAATCCATCCAAATCATATGTCTAGGGTGGCAGAAACTGCCAACCAAAAGCATAGCCCTGATGGGGAAAGAAGAGACAAGAATGCTCTAGAAGTCTGCATTCCATGTTCTCACAGTCAAAATTCTAGACCGTTTCACCTGTGTCGATTCACTTTTCCCCATAAATCAACCGTACGTTTTGTTCTCTGAATTCTCAAGGCTGTGACATTGCCCTTTCAAATATTCTCACAGTTTGGTCTTCCAGTGTTCTTCAGCATAAGTCTAATTATCCCCTATTTGATTTTCATTACTAGGTAAGTTACTGCTTTATAGAGCCAGAAAATGCCGACAGCAGGAGGGCTCAAACCAGATCATCATTAAGATTCCTTCCAATTGAAACTGTTCTGTGATTCTATGGGATGTGAGAAAAGTAAACTATAAGAAAATTTGGAAATACAATGAGAAAAGTGTATTTTAAGTGTTAGATGCCTGATGTATCCCAGAAATCCAGGGAAATTGAGATTCTTTGATGTACTTTTGGGCACTAACATAACAACCAGAGGACAAAAAAATAAAAATAATAGAAAGCTGTCAAAATAATGGCTTGGGTCACACCAATTACAGGAAAAATGCTTTAAATTGCTAGAAATAACAGGAAAATGCCCATTTCAAAATGAAATGTACTAAGTTATCAGTCTATAAGAATGATCTTTGACTTACTAGGCAGCATCCCAAGAAGGGCTCAAGCATCTTTATTTCCACAACAAAATAAAATTCTCATCTTCACTTTAAAATAATCATCTTCAGCTGGAAGGACAATTTTCTTAACAGGTAAGATTTCTCAAATAACTGCAAAGATTAAACAATTAAATGTAACAATTGGTACTTACAGATACATAAAAATGGCTGAATGAATAGAAAAAACAAAGTAGGAACCTACAGGAATACTCAAAAATGCCTAAAATGTGAAAATGCCAAACTAAATTACATAGAAATTAAATGCCTGTTTGTTTTATGTATTAGGTAGGAAACTAAAGAATGGTAGGAGTTATTGTTAAAACGGGCTCCACAGACAAAAAAAATAATGATTTGTTAAACTCTCCTCTGACTTGTTTTTGAAATAAGAGCATAAATAAAGATCTGTTTTCAACAGGATTATTATTGCTCGCAATATTTTCATTTCCCCAAATAAACGTATTTTGTACACATAAACCTCAAAGTTTTTCATGTTTTCTCTTAACTTCACCTGGCAGAGACAGCTAATCTTTGCTGACTTGAAGTATGAGTCTGCCACAATTTCATTGGGTCAGCTGCAGAAGGACAGCAGCAATCTCAATGAAAAAGAAAATTTTACTTTTCCATTGAAAAAAACATTTCATAAAAGTTGCTGAATATATTGCTAGCTATGAGGGTCCCAGCAATTGAGCCAATATAAAATAAAAAAACCCTTAATTTGGCTAAGATTTAAAAGAGACTAAATTGGCAAGTTTTGGATGCTGTAGTAATTTTGGGATTTCTCCCATTGAAATGAAAGTATACACTAGAAATAGATAATCCATTAAGAACTTGTGTTTATAATTTCACTGCATTTATTAACGAAAATCTTAAGAGACAAGAGTATCTGACTTACTGAAATGTGGTATACTAATACATATGTATCTAGTAATCTTAGATTGATCCCATACCAAGATTGTTAGGCTTCAATATTACCACAGCATTTCTTACATCCACTGTACCAACCTAAGCTTATACACCCCTACACAGCTCTGCTATTTCTACACTAACCCTTTCTCCCGCTCCTGAACTGGGAGAATCAGCTCTGATAACAAACCCAGAAGTGGACCAAACACCTTTTATTTTTACCTCTTGCGTTGCTAGGTAAGACTAGATGATCTTTAAAGTCCCTTCCAACCCCTTAACATTCCTTGATTCTATTTATAAGCATGAAGGGCTTTTTCTCTGTTCATTTATTTTAATCATTCCCCACTCCTATGTTTATCAACGGCTCTTCTCACAGAAAACCAACTATATATTAGTGAAAGATTACTCTTAACATGGAGTGAATTCAAGATCTGTATCAAGGGCACAGTGGCTTCAGGATACCCTATTTTTGCCTCAGTTTTATGTGAAAATACAATGCAGGAAAAAACCCAAAACATCTAAATACAGAGAAATTTATTGCATCAACATGTTGCGCAAATTGACAGTGAAACAATGAAGGATGCAGCTGAAATGCAGATGTTGCTTTAAGGCTTTTAGATTCAGAATTAGAGAACATTTAAGGGAGTCCTTAAGCAAATGCTTTCAGCAAAGGCATCTTTGGATTTTCAGCCCTCCCCCCTCTCTATGCTAATCATAGTTTCTTAATCCCCCAGGAGTGTTAAGTCATCTTTTTTGCCTCTGTGCCTTTAGCAGTTTTCTATTTCCTACAAGGAAAAATCACTAAGTTGTTGGTCATTTGGATCTCTCATAAAATTAATCAGTAATGTAAAATAATTTATCTGACTGTTGGTGGACATGGCACATGAACAATGCAGGATTATTACTGCAAAGGAAATCACCTCCTCCCTAGTTGCTTGGGGTCACTTACAAATTTCTCCAGAAACCTAAAGTATTCTGGGAGGTGGTGGAATCCTCAAGGTTACATATTATCCAAATTTATTAGGAGCAAAGAACAAAACCCTAAAGAATGTCTTGAACCCTTCTGTTCAGACAGGATATCAATAGGTGTGTGTTGAATAAATTTTGTTAAATTTTGCTCTGAAAGGCACTTTTTATGATAGGCTAATCCAAATCTTTCTTACAAAATGTGTAATGCAGTCAGCTTTTCTAAATTCAAAAATCCTCTTTTTTGCATATATTGATGCTGATGGGCAATCTGAACACAGAAGAATGGGGAAATAGAAAACAAACCTTTTAAGTGGCTATAAATTCCAAGTAAATCCCTTTGCCAATTTACTATTGAAAAAAAAAAATGTTGCCAACACTTCAAAATATCTGCAGAGGCACAGGGATTTGCCCAGAGGTTTCCTCTAAGCCCTGAGGAATCCCTTCCATACAGATGCTAGAAAGGACACAAGAAAATCACCCTGAGAGGAACAATATATCCCGAACTAGCAGACCTGGTCATTCTGCAACCTTTGAGCACTTTTATTTTAATTGATAAAAGCTGCCTAAATGATCTCAGTAACATGAAGGTAGACACTGTCTTTCTGTTATTACTATAAGTCTTCACATTTAAGCTGGCTCATCTCTAGGTTGCAATTCTCTACAGTTTCTAATACCATCAATTCTCTGTCCTTTAATATCAGTTTTCTTTTGATGCTTTCACAGAGTTATTTAAAACAGCATCCCATGGTCATGCTGAGCAATTAACAAAGATTCATAACTTTGTATGATTTCTCCATATTTCCCTGCCCCTTTTCCCTCCTTGTATCCCAGCAGGTTTGAAATAAGCAATCTCTCCTCAGGAAGCATCATAACATGAAATAAATGGGTGAGCTAAAGCAGCAGTATCAATTTTCATTTATGAAAAAAGTTCACAGTAGTTGTAAATGCAGCTATTAAGTGATTTCAGCACCCAAAAAAATATCTTTATTTTATTGTGTTAATAAATTTAACTGGTAAGATGTTGCACTTTTATGTTACATAGTTGATGTTATTTAATCTTGCTAAAAATAGGGAGTAAAGTGAATATTATGTACTAAAATCATTGCAATTTATTAGCCACTTTTTTGCCTTGGACACCATGATTTTTGTTATTTTATTTAAGTAAATATACACCTCTATAATGTGTTCATAACTTCAATTTGTTATCTTTTTAAGAAAAATTAGTTATTATTGTTCCCCAATTTTTGACACATAATGAATGATTAAACATAGTTATTTCATTCAAACTTGATTTTTTTATTCACACAAATTAATAACTTCATTTCAAAATTAAATTGCTCATTCCCTTGTTGTCCCTCACATTTTCTGTCCCTCCATAGCTTGAGCATCCAGTGGTAGTGTGCCATAAAACTGAAGCAATGCATTTGGGAATGTGCACTTTGCTGTTTATTGTTTTCCAGAGTGAGAACAGCCCTCCTAATCTACACATCTGATTTTCCCCACAGCACAAGACACACACAGTATTGTAAAAGGTCTTTGCATAGAATCATTTATGTTGGAAAGGGCCCTTAAGGTCAAAGAATCCAAATATTTTTAAATTTAAAATATTTTCACGAGCTAATCCAAAGCTGCCTGGGATGAACTTATTCATGGATAGATAGGAAGTTTCTGACTGGTCTTGAGATTCTGAAATATGACTGTAAACAAACTTTTGAAACTTTACTTTCTTTATTCTTATTATTCTTTGTTTTCCTTATTCCTAGCCTTATTCTATTGTCCAGCTAATCATTACTTCAAAGAAATCATTTTAAACAAACAATATTTTTGTAACACACTACCATAATTCTCTTCTACTAGAACCAGGGTACATTTAAGAAAAAGGACAAATAGATTTCACTTTTGAGTTTGGAAGGGAAATATTTAGAGAAACGTATTATTAAGAATCCTGCAGCTAAAATATATCCTTGATCTGTAAGTGTCCAGTTATGTCAGTGGACAGCTAAGAATATTTTTTCAAGCTACTGGTGAAGACGCAACTCAGTTTATGACCTTAGATATTTTCAATCTTGTGGATGTTAACCTACACATCCTGAAATTATTATTTCCTTGGCTGCTAACTTAGAATACAACAGCAGCCGGGATACCTGAGACAGGAGATTGACATTGTATGCCTGGTTTTGCCAGGTTACTGGCTGAGTGCATGTTTTCCTTCTTGAAAAATGTTATTATTTTCTAATAGTCTAAAAAACGTGAATTACAGAAACAGTATGTGGAAGAAAAGGATGCAATTTAATGCTAACTTCAACCAGTCAGTCTGATTCTGTTCTGTAGTATGGCCTTTGTCTCACATGTAGGACAACAAACCTCTCTATTTTGTCAGAAATAATTTTAGAGATATAGAATGTTACATATCTTCTTCCCAATAGAAATTAAGATTTAAAGGGTGGTCTGTAGAAACCTGAAGATATCTTCAAGAAATAGTAAAATATTAATTTCATTAGTCATTGATGGGATGAGAGCAAGCAAAACGGACTTCTTTTTTCTTAATGGATTTGGAGAGTGCATTTTGTCAAGTTGTTAATTAGATCTTAAGAGGCAGGCAACTCATTAAATCTTTGTGTGTTCTAAATATTACTTTTTATAAAAGACTATTTACATATATTGCTTTCACAATTAAATTCTGATAGGAGTACAAGTTTAAATGAAAAACATTATTCAGAATTTATATCTGACATATTAGTGCTCTTGTGACAGCGCTAGGATTCAGAGGAACTCTCATTTTTTTTTCTTTCTCTCAAGGTTTAGAGCCTTCCCCCTTGAAGATTGTCTTTGACTTGTTAATTAGTTTTGTCAGTCAACTGCCTCAAATCAAATTACTAACATTTTTTCCTAATTTTAATTTTAAATCTCAGATCCTTCTGACTGAAATGGTGGGAAAAGGACACACTGAAAGTTTAAAGTTAGCTCTGGGCATATAAATACAATAAAATCAGAGCACAAAAAGATTTCCAGGGTTTCCTCTGATGTGCATATCTGAGCAATATTAAAGGATCAAAGCTCTGTCTATCATTCCATATCTTTTTTACCAATTTAAGATTAAATACTCTATCATTCTCTGAATGCACTAGAGAAGCCATACTGAAGTTTCTCATTACTGATATATTATGAAAAGATTTCTGAAGAACTTGTTGGGATATTTGATAAAACATAATAAATCTCTTTGGAAAGTTAGGGTGAGTGGATAAAATCTATTTATAAAATATCAACATGGACATGAATATATTTAATTGATACTAATTTTAAACAGAAATCAGAAAAATATGTTGTATTAAAAATGCTGCCAATAGAAACAATTTAATTGATTTTCAGTCAAGAACATTTCCAGCTTTCAAAAATTTTATTCCTTATGGATCTGTTTGGAGGAATATTATACCTGAGCTAGTATGAACTTACAGGAAACTTTTATCAACGATTCAGTGAATTTTATATTTTTAACAAAGTACAAAATCTTGAAATCTTCAGAAATCAGTGTTCCAATTCACTGCTCTCTTGCACAGTAACTTATCCTTACCTCGAATCAGCTGTGCTAAATTTCTTTTATAAAGTATCTTCTTTTAAAATCTTATTTTCTTTCTTTTAAAGAATACGCTTATGTCAGTCATAATAAATGCTGAAATACAAATGTGATGGATGCTTAACCTTGAAGATTATTTGAAAATGGACAAGTTTCACCTTATAAATAAACAGAAGCCTGTGTATTACAAATTGGAAGAACGGATTGTACATTTGTGAAGCAGCAACAAATTTTCTGTGCTTTAAATATCCACCAGGTAGCAAGAACTGCAAAGACATTATTATCCCAATATTGGGGACAATTTATAAATGTCACTTGCACAATACTGCTTCTTACTTTTCTGGATGTCAAACATAAGAACATTTTAATAAGCACTAGAAAACACAACCACAAAATATTATTTTATATGTTCACAGAATCTTCTACTTAAGTAACTTCATATCAGAGACCTAGAGAAGTAAGCTGATTAGAGCCATAAATGTGTCAAGGATCAATGTAAATTTAGGATTACATTTCATATGGGAAGATCTTCAGTGGATTTAAACACTCTACAAATATTGACAAAATAAGATACTTGATCCCAATTGCAATACTCACTAGATACAATAAACAAACAGGGAGCAACCTGATAGCTGAAGAAATAAGGTATTTCCATGTAGAGTGCAGCCTGGAAAAAAGTTTCTGTTTCTATATTTAAGGGCATTTGTACAAATTTTTAAATGGTAATGACATAAAAGAAATTTTCTACCATCTTACAGACACAAAATAAGGTGTAAAAGTAATTGATTCATATTAAAAAACTTCTTTCTTCAGTTCTCAGGAGTCCCCAGAGACTAAAGGCTATGCCAACATAAAAGAATAAGTAAAGAATAAGTATGAAAAACTATCAAGTTGCTGATTTCATTTCTTCTTTCTCTTCAGCTAAATTAACACTGCCAGTTATAGACCCACCAGAGTTTCAGCGTCAGCAATATGATACTCGATTGCTTGCTGAATATTGTGTTTGCAGAGTGCCCTGATGAAGGCAGGAATGATGCATCTGACTCCATGTTCTCAGAAGGCTAATTTATTTCTTTATAATACTATATTATATTAAAGAATACTATAATATACTATGCTAAAGAATACAGAAAAAGATACTGAATATTAAAGAGATAATAATGAAAACTGGTGACTCTTTCCAGAGTCCCAACACAGCTTGGCCCCAATTGGCCAATGAGTCAAAACAACTCCCAGCAGAATCCAATGGAACAATCACCTGTGGGTAAACAATCTCCAAACACATTCCATGTGAGCACAACACAGGTGAAGCAAATGAGATAAGAATTGTTTTCCTTTTCTCTCAGACCTCTCAGCTTCCCAGGAGAAAAATCCTGGGTGAAGGGATTTTTTTCAGAGAACATGAACGCCACAGCCACACAAAGTTTACACCTCCAAACTTTCTTAACCAGGAAAGCTCCTTGGCAATGTCCTCCATCTTGCAAAATCATCTCTCAATGTTTGAGGGCCACAAAGGTCCAGAGAACACAGCTCCCTGATTTTAGCTTTAGTCTGGCTTTCCAGCTCTCTCTATCTGTGTTATATTTCATCCCTATTCTTCTAAAGGCAGGTTCTACAAGCATCTTTGCTGTCCTCTAACTATCCTGTCACTTGTTTCATCCTTCCTTGCACCACCATTTTCTCTCTTGTATACTTGAAATCCAAAGAATTGTTCCTTTCTTTACTCACAGCTTTAGAACATGTGCCGTCCTGACAAATGTTGGAGTGCTGTGCCAGCATTGTCATGGCTCTGAACCTAAATTATCAACCCTGTCTCATAGCACAGGTTATTAGTTCACATTCTACGCTGCTGCTGTGATCCTATGGCTTGTGATTATTCTGAACAACAAGCAGAACAAACTAACTACAAATGACACTCTGTAAAAAATAAAGATCTGGTAGATTATTAACTCCCTATATATGACACTATGACATCGGGACTAGTGCCTTGCATTAATCAAATGGCTCATCCCCACCCTACCAATAAAATATGAAGTAGAAAAGAAACATCCCACTTCTGCATAATTAATACTTTCTGCCTTCTTGTTTGTATGTGATTTCATAGCAAAATTTTCAGAAATAATTGGTAGTTTCTGCTTTCAATTTACTGCTAAATTCTCAGGAACTCTGAGAATTCAAATGAACCAATATAGGAAGGGCTGCCAATCAAAACCCCTATGGCTTCTTATACTCTAACAGAAATCTTGTCCAGCTGCTCCTTAGTCAGCAGTGGCACTCCAAACCTGTGGTTTCACAATTCAGGTTACTCTTGCAAGTGATATAAAGGTTTTTGTGTTGTACTCTGTCTTCCTTATAGGCTTCTTTTGTGGTGCTGCAGGTAAATCAGCAAACACATGCACAAAGATTTAGCACTTTTCACTCAGCTTTCCACTTTCAATGGTTCAGAAAACCAGAAAGTTTTTTCCATCTAAAACAGGATGGTTGTGAGTTTATTTAGTTTCTTCAACTTTCCCATCATAGCTATAAAAAGCAGCTCTATCTTCCCTAATTGTAGTCTGTCAGCTGACAGATATCCAAGGCAAGGAAGCGTGTCTGCTTTGGATCTGATGCCCTGTAAAAACAAATCTGAAAAGAGATGTCACAGACAGCTTATTCCAGACAACACAGTGAAAGAAATTGGAGCTGTTTCAGTTGCAAAGTGCAAACACATATTTCCTCACAGAGCTTTATAATTCATATAAAGAAGAAAAAGCAGCAGGCCAAATTTAGAGGAATGGGAACAGAAGGAAGCCTTCCCAAAATAATGTACATCTGAGGAAGGGAACAAAGACCCACACTGTCCAAAAGTATCATTAAGTAACAAATCAAGTTAAGAAGTTAATACCCCGTTCTTTGTAACTATGTTCAAAAATGGTCCTGTGAAGATTTCCCATATATTTACATGAGAGATACCACACCATTTCACACAAACAAAAAAAAAAAGTATTTTCAACCAATTTACTTATTTTTTTTAATTTACCATTTGTTTTCAGATTTTACAATTACAGTAAAATGGAATTAAACTTTGCATATTGGGCTGGCCCCTCCTTATAATTAAGCTCTTATAGATGCATGGTTTTAATATGTAACTCATTTTTCAGGAATGCAAGTAAAATTAAGTTCTCCTACATCATGTCATTGCAAAATAGCATGACCTCTAAAAATTGCTGTGCCTTTGAGGGGTACAATATATCATGTTCTGCAATTATTGGAGGGGTCAGTAATCCCCAGTTCAATTTTTACAACTCTAATTTTCACATCAAAACCAATATCTACATGAATTACAATTACCCCAATATAGTGAAAATTAACTCTTACTTATCAAACATTTTTCGTAAAGTTTCTATGAGATTTGTAAATGATAAAGGATGGATTTAAAATATCTTAACCCTAAACACAAAGCTTCTGAGCATGTACTTTTGCATAGACTTATATTCTTGTAGAACAATAAAACATGAATAAATATGATAGCTTTCAGACTCAGTGGTTTCATCAGCAAAAGGGTTATCAATAAACTTAATACACTAAAACTAGAGGGATAGTAAAACGCACTGCAAGCCAAGGTGATTTCACAGCTTCTCTCAGCAAAGAAAGTGAAAAAAGTCCTTTAATTTCCTGCTTTCACTCTGGGTTACTTGTATGATCTTAAATGACATCCCACAGAACACAGTGTAATGTGATATGGCAGAAGCTGACCCTAAGTAATCCAAAGAAGGAAATAAATCTGACTTTTGCCTTGAGGACAGGACAAAGGCTGGTCATTTTAGGACATTCACACAGGATCACAGACAGGTTGGGTTTGGAAGGGATTTTTGGAGGTCATCTGATCGAACCCTCCTTTGCTCAAATGGGATCACCCCAGAACATGGTTGTCCAGAACCACATGCAGATGTTTTTTTAATATCTCCAAGGAAAGAGCTTTACACATTATCTCTGTGCCAGAGATTGGTTACTCTTTTCTGATGTTTGAAAGGAACCTGATGCCACATTTGTGTGTGCCTGTTATCTCTTTCACTGTAACTGGGCACCACTGGCTCTGCATGCTTTGCACCCTCCAGTTATTTGTACACACTGATGAGGTTCCTGGAGCATTTTCTCCTCTGGGCTAAGCAGTCCCAGCTCTCTCAACCTTTCTTTGTATGAGAGTTGCTCCTTTGCCGAGGCCTCTCCTGTATGTCCACACCTCTCTTGTATTTGAGTGGTACTGGGCTGAACTTTACACTGTATGGGTGGCTTTGCACCACAAAGATAGATCAGAAGGGTTATTTCCCTGTGTCACATTCCACAGAATCATGCATCCTTCAGCTTCACAAAACAAAAGCCAGTGACACCTTGCTATAGAGTGCTTCTCACAATTTTGCAAGAAATTTTCATCTGTAGGCTGCCCATATTATGTTGTAAATCAGGGACGTTTTATTGTAATAATGACCTCTGAATCATACAGACATTTGGAAGGTTTGGAAGATTTTGTTTAGCACTCACAATATTTCACATACACACACACACGCATGTATATTATAAACTTTAGAAATGCCTATATTTGAGATAGCATTGCAGGCACTAATTAAAAGTGCACTACTCTCTGATGAAAATAATTTTGTAAAGATGAAGACATTTTTGAAAACTACCAGAGCAAGTGTAAGTCAACAAAAATGGTTTGTCTGGCTGGTAATTGGACAAAATTTAATTTGAGTGGCCAAAACCAGCATAACTTAATTTGTTGTCCAAGAATTCACTGACCATGCAGATTCCAAAGGGGTCGCATAGTCCAGAGCCTGTGGTGAATTCACTCATGCAATGAGTCACTGAGCATAGGAAAAGAAGTCAAACTCATCCTGGCTGTGCAGGTCAAAATCAACTTTATAACAAAGTATGCCCCTTCACCTCACAAGAATGAAAGTGCTCTTTCTTGATAAAAACATTGTTGGATACATACATTTATTGGGAGCAACGATGAAGCAGAAATTCCACTGGCACTATCTCTGTCAAGCATGCAAAGATCTTTATACTTTGCTGTGTTATGAAATGTAATGAAGCGGTAAAACACCAAATCACTGATAGGAGAACAAATAAGGAAATTCTTATTCTTATGTTAGGTGTTTCCACAGCAGATAATCATGCATACTTTCTCTCCTACCCATCATCTCCTTGAGACAGAAATCTGTGAAAATAATGTCCACATAAAATGCTGTTGTTAATAATTTCACACAAAATACTGATCATTCAAAATTTATCACTGAGGTCAAGAACAACAAAAATGTATTAAACTAGAAATCTAAGCTCGAATAAAAGGACATCTGTCAGCAAAATGGAGAGCAATGACGGTAAGTCTCCCATCCCCAGGACACCAGATGAGAGTGTGAGCAAGCACCAGAAAAAAGCTGAGAGGCAACATTAAAATTAACCTAGACAAACAGCATCCCTTACCTGGAAAAGTGGACAAGGCAGAGCAACTAGAAGAATTTTCTAATGTTCCTTTTTTTGGGGGGTGTTCCCTTCCAAAATACATTTCATCCAGAAAATTACATTTTATTTTCAAATAGCTCCAGATGCCCTGAACTTTAATGAATGCAGATGATATACGCTGCCTATAGCTGAACACCACAAAACCACACTGTTATCTTCATTTGCATTATGAACTACTCCCTTGTTCCATATGTCCGCATGATACCTCTGAAAGCTCTGATGTATTTATTTTTCTGCCAGAGGCTGTAAAAATTACTTAGTGTGCTTTTTCCTTTCAGCATAAAAAAAAAAAATCCATATGCAAATTCATATTTTATTCAAATTCATAAATCCAAGTAAAGATATCTGCTGCTAGTAGTAGAGCAAGAGGAAAGTGTCCTGCGCTGATTTTTTTTTTATTGCCTGGCCTCAAAATTGACATTCCTAGCACCTCAACATTTGGGTTTTTTTCTGCTATAAAAGTAGCTGCAGGATTTATAGTAGAAAGTTAGAGGAAAAAAAAAAGGACAAAAAAACCCAACCTTTTTCTACAATCCTATTCTTTGCTATTTTCTTAAAATTCCTTGAAAAAAATCCAACTTGACCCTTCAAACTTGAATGGGTTTTTAGTGAAAAAAAGCTACCAACAACCAATAAATAAAACTAATGAAGCCAACCAATAAATATAACTAATGCAAAATAAAAATTTGAATGTTTTTGCTTTTTCTGTCAGGCAGCTATTATTTAAATTCTCATTTTTGTAAGCATTATATTTCATATTTTGCAATCCTTTAAGACCTTTAAAAAGATTTATCCTATCATCAGGAATAGGAACAGAATTAACATTTGCTAAAATCTGGCTGCCATGAGTCAGTGTTAAACATCTACTTAATATGTTTTAAAACTGTGTTTTCCACGTAACACACACTTATTTTTTAATATCTTTCACATGTGTGCAGACAGGCATACCAGGACACCACTATAAAATCCCTTCACTTTCTAGTATCCAATAAAATTCTAGTTTTCCCAGGCCAATACCAGACTGTTTCATAGGTGACAAGGTCAAAATGCACATGAATGGATTGTGAAAGCCAGAGGCACCTGATTCTGTGGAAAAGATCTTTGATGAGGACAAACTATAAAAAGATAAAGAAGTTCCCTTTTTTCAACAGATTTTCAGTGGATTCAAGATATTTTCAGATTTTGCTTCTCTGATAGCACAAGGTGAAATTTACACCAAAAAGTGGAGCAGACTCAAGTGGGACAGCATCTATTTAGGAAAAAGCATGAGTAAATGAAGAATATGCTCTTAAGTTTTGAAAAAATGTTAAGTTCACTGAGACAACACAGAAGAACAGGATTAAGCTACATTTACATTTTATCTACCTAATCTGTTAAAAATCACTTCTAATAATAAATGAAAGTCTTTAGTGTAGGATGAGAGTCATATACAGGAAAATATATGACATTAAACATAATAACACTAATTTTTTTGTTGTTATTATCAAACTTGCATTTAAATTAGGCATTATTTTTGACTTGAGAAGTAGTTAGAAAAAAATCTTTCCTTCTGTATTAACCTCTTACCAATGTGATATGTTGCACTGTGTTACAAGAAATAAGAAATATAAACAAGTGAGATAATTTTGACTCTGTTTTTATTGTCAAAGCCAACAGGTGCACTGACCATCTGTCCTAGATCATACTACAAAAATTTTCCAACATTAATTATAAACAGCTAGCTTGCCTTTGTACCAGTTTCAGGACCATTACTACATCCCTACCTATTATTAAATTAGTGGCTGAAGATTATATATTCAGTGGTACTTGGACAGAGTTGAATTGCCAATTTTTTTTTTTATTTTTTTCTTCTTAATCTCTCTAAAGATTTGAGGTATAGATGAACTCTGACAGTGGGGATAATCTATGTTATTTAGAAAGGTCTACCTAGAAATTGACCTTTCCCAGCTTCTTCCATCCTCTTCTAGCTTTCAAAAGCAGAGCAAAATTTTTGTGTTTCTAATATAAAGTGTAGTGCAGTTTCTTAGAACATTGGTTCAGTTAAAATGATGCACCAAATAAGAAATCAGTAAAGCAATGAGAGAAACATATTAACATTTCAAGAATAATTGTATGATTATTGTTTTGAAAATATTATTTAGCAAAGTCTATTAATTATCTGGTTTGTGTTCTCAGACGTGGAAGCTTTAGTAAACAAAGAAAAACAAACCATGCATTTCTTACAGGCCAGGCCAGGAGTTTGCCAGCTGCTATTCCACATTAGGCTCTCAAGTCGTACAAGACTTCATTAAAAGATCTTAAAAAGTTTAAGGCTTTAAGAAAATGGTGTAGAATTAAAGGGTTTCTCTGTAGAACTGTGATTACAGTCTTCTCTGTAGAACTAGAGATGTGGATATGTATGAAAAAAGAGCACATTTCTAATATGATATAAAAATACTGGATGGAAGTACTGAGAAAAGGAGATTTAAGGAATAGAAATATTATGAAGGGAAGGTAAAACAATTCAGACAAAATATGGGCTTTTCTGCACAGCGCAAGAAATTTCATTTTCAGGCTCCACTTGAAGTTACAAACCAATCTTTCACTACAAGAGCTTTTTCTTTCTTCTTGAGAAAAAAGAAATCCAAGATTTAAACAGTTATGTAGTAATTCAATGAGTATGAAAATGTGCCAGGAATTTAATCCATTTCACATTCAGAAGCTCCTGAAGCTTGAGAGCACATTTCGCCACATCTATATTTAAATTTGTTAAACTTAGTCATAATTTCTAAACATACTCTTCATCCTTTTTTTTCTTGAAAGAAACATTTGCTGTAGAATAATGAATACGAATTATGCAAAGAAAGTCTTTAAAGAAATACTTCTTGCATATTTTAAGCCTGTTAAAAAGTTGAGTTTGAAAGACATTGACATCCAGAGAGACTAATTTATTTTTATAATAAGAAATATCATTACAAAATTGTAGTTCAGAACATGTCAGTTAAGTTACTGGCAGGAAAATTTGTGTTACAACTAGTTTTTAATTTTTGAAAGGCTAGAAACCTTACCCTATTCATATTGTAGAAAGTAAAAATATTTTTAATTCATTTCCTTATCTCAACCTAAAGAAAAAAAAAGATTAACATTTACCTCTCTGACAAAACTTTTCACATTCATAATGGAAGTTAACTTAGAAAGAGGATCCAGCCTTGGAAGATGGAAGTCTGCAGTGTCAGGATTCAGTGCCACTAAATTCAGCAACAGCTCCTACAGGAAATAACTCCAAAACCCAAATAAGTTCTTCCTCAGCAGTTCATTGGAGTTGGATACAGAAATGAGCAAAGCAATGCCAACTCATTAAACATTTTAATCACAATGCAAAAAATTCCTGCCATGCCTAGAACTGAATTTTGCTTCCTTTGCCATAATAAATCCTCTCTTGGATGAGGGCATGAACAGTGACCTAGAAACTACTTTGGCATGGTGACCTAGACCTTCTCCTAAATGTTCTTAGGAGACTCCAAGTAGCATCAAATCTTAAAATGCCTAAAGCTCACATTCTAAATCTAGCTATAAAATAGTCCTTGTTTTCCAGTTTGGACCCTCTCACTAATTCTCTGAATCAAGACTGGACCTTGGTTGGCTTAACTCAGCTTAACTCAGCTTCCTGGAAATTCAGTCCCAAATAAAACCTCAGTCTTTACATTTCTTAGTCCAGCATTCATATTTTGCAGGACCTGACTGAAATTGTAGGCTATGGTCGTACTTCTGGAATCCTCTTTGAATAATGTCCAAGCTTTTCTCTGATCCCCCTGAGTGGCTCATTCCATGAGCCCCCTGAGCATTGTTCACTCATGCTGATTGATTCTTCTTGACTTTCTGTATGGATGTGTTTGGTTGTGGGGAGGTTTTATTCGACCCCTTTTTAGCATCAAACATTGACTTTCCTCTTGCAACTTAAATTCATTTAACTCCCTACAAGCTGGAAAACTTCTCTTAGACTTAGCTGCCACTGGGGCAGACACCCAAAACTTGAAGCCAACAGGAGAATAGCAGTCATTGCCAGAAGAACACCTGGGACCTTTTATGATTCATTTTACTTTTTTGGCTGACCATCTAGTCTTGATTTTCTGACAGAACCTCGCCAAAGGCAAGCCAGTAAACCTGGTGACAGAGACTTAGAGGAAGCCCAGAGACATCCCTGGTAAGCTCAGCCAAAAACTCCTTGATGGGGAGCAGTTGGAAGGGCAAAGAAACTTAGCTAACAATCTGACATCTCAGATGTCTCTACACCAAAAATGTACTGAAAAGATAATTCAGTTCCTACCCATAAGAAGCCTCTCTGAACAAGATCACCCAGACAGAGAGGACCCTGGCTGGAAATGTCTGGATGTCCTCAGCATCCAAAATGTGGATTATCTATAAGTGACTCTTTTCTGTCATTGATCAGAGCAGCTCCAGGGAGTAGCTCAGTGCTCAAGGGCTAATAAAGCCAGAAACTCTTGTAAGTCTAAAAGAACATGTAATAATGGGAAAAGAAAGCTGTTCTCTGGAACTTTTTTTTTATTCCTTTCCAACCTTATGTTTTATGACTCAGTCTGCCTCAATATTCCAAATACTTAACAGTTAAGAAAAGAATGAGCTATTCAATTGTTAGATGGGTTTTTGTGTTTTTTTTTTTTTTAATTTTTTAATAGCGCTAACCAAAAAAATCTCCACCAGGCATTTCTACTTTTGTTCTTATCTTCCAACGTATTAGGCTGTGTTAGCTGGAAAAGTGTTTTTACAGATGCAATTCTAATGCACAGAAAAGTGACCCTTGTCTCCCAGAAGAACTGTAAGTCAAGGTTTTACCCATTCTTTTCTTACATTATCTCTGAGAGGCACTTTCATCCCATTATCTCTGCTAAGTTTATACATGTTGAGATGCTTCACACTACAAATGAATTTGAATTTTTAAGTATAAAATAAATTAACATAGATGTATATTAGATGAACATTTTCAGTTTAAAAAAAATGTTTCATCTACAGTCATAACAAGGAACTTTGAAAACTGATTGAAGTTTATTTTTGTAATATCATGGATAAAATTATCATGAGCTTTTTTATCTTAACCATCTTTAGATATCAATATGCGAAGAAAGATATGATACTGGCCTCATATCTCATGATTTCGAGCATTTAACTTGCAATAAAATTTAGAGATTGAAAGCTAACAAGAAACATCTTCCTGCATTGGAGCTTCGTGATAGCACGGTATGTCACTGTACAGGTTGTTACTCCTGACAATTTCAAAGCTAGTAAACTCAAGGACAAAGAACATGGGATATCTGTCCGTCCTGAACGAAATTTAGTGATACCGTAGTTAACAAAAGAACTAGTTGAGTAATTGTTGTGGAATCTAATGATACCAACCAACCCCACAATCCATTAAATAAGGATCCAAATAACTTCAAGAATGTGACATCTTTCCAAACTTGCATCCTGTGCTCTCTTACAAGCCTGGAGTCACCCTTAATAGGGATTTCAGGAGCATAAGGAGGAAAAATGTACTGTGATGTTCAGCACCTCAAAAGCAGATTGTTGGGGAAGAGTTTCTTTAATTCAAAGTCCAGCTACTGTTCTTTAAGTAAGGATACCCACTTACCTGTCATAAATTCATATTTGTGAGCAGTCACTCACAATTCAGTTTTACTTCTGAATCACCTGAAGTTTGTACACCAGAAACAAGATTCCTGATAAACATACATAAAATTGGAAAAACAAATAAAATACTGTTCTTACAATTTACAAGCTTTTGATAGACAGGAGAGAAAAAAAAAAAAAAAAAGACCGTTCCATCCTTTTTCACTTAAAATTTTAACTTTTAAAATATTTCTCAATTATGCTTTTTTTGATACAGACCTGTGCAGAATGGAGCTCTCTCCTTAGCATAATTTGCTTTTGTCATATTCCATTTTAGAATTTTTCCACTCTAGAGAAACTATTTTCAGAATGAAACACTTAAGGGGCTAAGTTTTCTTTAGAGACGTAGACCCAGCAGGTCAAATCTTAGTCATATTATAGCATAGAAATTTTGTTCTCAAAAGATCATTTACTTGAAAGGGAAAAAGACTATGATTTACTAATGGGANTGCTGAATCTGCTGATAGTGTACCAGTTTTCAAAGTGTACCAGCCATTTGGTGATACTGAGGAAAAGTCTTGACTAGGATTAGCAGTGAAAAATAATAATCTACTGCATATTCATGTAAGTAACACAGTGATCAGACACTTAGGATCAGGGTAAGGAAAAAAAAAAACAAGACACATAGAAGTAATAATAAACCATTGATAAGGTTTTTCAAAGCAGCCCAGATTTATGAGAGTGACATTCACCTTACTCTTCCCCCTCAGCCTGCCTGCCTTGCTACCAGAGCAGGCATTCAGGTATCTGAAACACT
The DNA here is from genome assembly GCA_013398715.1 of Nesospiza acunhae. Taxonomy (NCBI): domain Eukaryota; kingdom Metazoa; phylum Chordata; class Aves; order Passeriformes; family Thraupidae; genus Nesospiza; species Nesospiza acunhae. Next base: position 446,773 of record VZSU01000291.1, on the reverse strand, counting down.
GAGAGTCACTGGCTCAGAAAAAAGGGGATTTTTATTACAGAGAATTTCATTATTAATTAAAAAATAAAAGTATCAAATAACCTAGAACACATTTACCTAATTCTTAGAAAAATTAATTAGACAATAAAATATTGTTTTAATTGTATTCAATGTAAAGAAGTGATTTTTAATAATGTTTAGAAAACACAAAGGAGATGAAAAACAGATAATCCTAATGACATTTGGAAATAAACACGAGTATATCCAGTATTAATTCTACTTTGACAGTCCCAGTAGCAGATTACATGTACTTCAGTTAACAAAAAAGAGAAGAATGATTTTGCATTTAAATGAAGACTGCTAAACTATGTTGAAAACTGTAAATGTCTATAATACTGCATAATCAAGGATAACCTAAATTTCAGTTGTTCCCTCTTAATATCCTTTATATCAAAGGCAGTTGTATACTTTAATCAAATATTTTAAATTAATGGTATGCGTGTCGATAAATTAGGTAAGTTCAAGCAAATACTTGTCCATCTATTCAGAACAAAAGTACAATATTTGGAATAAATGACTTGTAGAAAAGTTGTAGGCAGATATTCTGAAGATCTTGGGCTCAAGTCCTTGTTCCTCTATGACCAGTGTAATCACAGCAAAATCAAATATATTATCTGTGCTTCACATCCCCTGTGCAAAGCCAGCTCACCCCATGACACTTGCCATCACTATAAAATGAAATGACGGGAAAACAGCAATGTTAAAATTCAAAAGAAAATTACTGTAAAATAAACTGGCTTTTTTTCATATACTGGAAATAGATTTCAGCCAAGCACGAAAAGTTACTAAAACGTATAACATACAGGTCTTAGAGGGACTAACCACTGAAAGCAGAGGACTTTTTGTCAGGCTAATTACAGGGCAACATCATTTTATGGCAATTAATTACACATTAAATAAATTAATTTTAGGCCTCATTTCATAGAAATGTAATGCATAGGGGAAATACTAAATAAGTACTCACAGAGTTCAACTCCCATTCACAAAACAGTTGGACCCAAAGACCCCTGTGGGTCCAACTCAGAATATTCTGTGATTTAAATAAAATTATATATGTGCATATGTGGCAACAGAATGCAACTTGAAACTCGGAAACACTCTTCAAAATTTAATATAAATGAGAAAGATTTTAAAATGAAGCAAAACAGCAGCGGTGTGAAGATAGTAAATTGAACACAATGAAGTTATTTTTATTAGATATTTTTACTTAATCATCATTTCCCCCTCCCCCCCCCCAAAAAAAAAGAAAAGTGAGGGTAATGACTTGGGAATTTTTAGCCCCAGGGCCACACTGCAAGGAAACACAGAAACACATTTAGGGAGAGTTTCCGAAAGGCTTTGATATTTGTGATCTATCCTGTCTTGTGACACATGTCTGCTTTCCCTAGAAAGAAGGAGATTCGGGCAAGAGCTCCAATCTTTTCAGTAACTCCATTAATGAGTACAGGTTCAGATGGGTTATTGGTGGTAAGATAGGCAGCTAACATTAAATGTCAAATTATAATGGATATAGGATAGGAAGAATAGATAGGAAGCAGGATAGGAATGTGTTGTAGTTTGTATAATATATTAAATTAAATTAAAATTAAAAGACTATTCAAAGTTGATACTCCAGTGCTAATAATACATTATTTAGCCCAGCATAAATTCTTTTTCTTTCATGTCAAAAACATAACTTTACAAATTTAACTAAACATCTGTTACTGAGTAAAATCTTGCATATGACAATAAATATGGACAGAAAGACTTATTAAACAAAAGGTATCACTGAATGTATCAGGAACTAAGGGAAATGCAAGGAAAAAGGCAGAACATGTCAGGCTATTCACCTTCCTAAAATTGTTTGCTATATATATGACATTTACCAGGGCAGAGTTATAAATACCAGTAAACTAGTGTCATGATCAATTAATAAGCTGTTTGCTGCATTAGAGCACAAAATAATTCCCTTAAATCTTTTGAGGACTGAATAGATACTGGGATAAGAGTCTTATGAAGGAATGCAAGAAGAGACCCTCTGGAAGATGCTATCTGCATTTTTGTTTTTATGGTTATTTTGAGATTGAAGAGACTCCTGGTTTTGCCAAATCAGGACTTGCTACAGATGGAAGAAAAATCTAATGTGCTGCAAAAAGTATTTCTGAACACTGCAAAATAAACATTTTATGATTGACAAGAATCCCAGAAGGAAATATTTTTATGCTGATTATTCTTGTGGTTGATTTTAAGAACTTATATGGTAAAAACTTTAACAAAGATACTTTTAAGCTCTATTACAAGGTCAGTTTTAAATTACTATTTTGTTCTCTGTTCTATTTCTTATAGTTTACATTATTTATATTGTAAGTTAAATTAAAGTCTATTTGTAGAAGTAATTGGTTCTGTTTTCACTAGTAGCAGTCTTGGGCTTGTCATTAGCAATGAAGTCTCCGCTCCAGATTAGTTTCTGTGAAAACCACCACCAATATTACTGACACTAGTAACATTTTAATCATGTGGCTTCATTATTTGAGCATGTGACTTTTATTCTCACTGCTTATTTTCTCTATTTTGCACACTTTAAGGATGTGACAGAACCCAGTAATAAGACCCTGCATCACCTATTGAGATGTCAGGAATTTGAGAGATCAGACCTACTGTGAAAATACAGAACATATATGGTAAATGATTGGTCAGGAAAACACTTTGCACTTGCAAGTGACATCAGCAATAGGATACATTACAACAGCAAAAGTCTGAGGAGAGCAGCTCAAGGACAGAACAGAGCCAAAACCCATTCTGTGGTGCAATAAGCAAGATGTCGAGAACCACAAAAATAATTTAAAACCCACAATTACAGTAAAATATATAAAGAGACAAAATACCGAGAGATTATATTACTGAATTAACAGATGGTATTACTTCACTGAAAATCTGACATATTTTTAGAAATAACAGATGAAATTTCTAAAATTCCATAAACCAGCTGCAAATTAAGATAGACTATATTGACTGTGTAATCATTAGAGATGACATAGTGACAAATGCATCAAGAATGCAAGCTATTACCAAAAAAATCTACAGTAGAAACTACAAAACAACTGGATGCTTAGCCACATTCTTTCCAAACCTTGCTCATACAACAAAAAAGTCCTGCTCCAACTTCTGAAGAAAGGAATTTCAAAACTTGAAACCAACATTTTTTTTTCTCTGCCAGAAGTCCTCTCCTAGGTTTTTTAAGGCCTTCCATATAAAACTAAGGACTTTTTGCTGCCTGAAAGAAATATGTGGTAGTTGTCTGCATTCAAGATTTGTCTGAGGCCAATAAGAAAACAGCAAACAAGGAAAAGAATAGAAAATGTATTCCTTGGAATTTTATGGCAATTGTGTGTGGCTAGTATTCAATATTTCAGTTTAAGAGAACAAAGCACTAGAAAGATTGATCAGAAAACTTTTCTGTTAAAGCATATATGGGCATATCCGCTGGGGAACCTAAAAGCCTTAAAACAATTGACAGATATATTTAAAATGCTATCGTGAAGCCACAAAAGAAAAAGCTTTTCTTTCAATGGAAATTTGGTTCCATTCCTTTAGCAGCACATCTACAAGACAAAATTTAAGTACGTATCCTACCAAGGTGTCACTTGTTCTCAAAAAATCTGAAGTGAAAAAAAATCAGGTAAGGCTTACTGAAAAGAAAATATGTTCACAGAATTGCAGGTAGCAGGAGTTATTATTTGAAATACTGAAGACTGATCAAACTTAATGTTCCTTTTCCCCATTTCCCAAAGGGAGTGGCAGAATAAATTTTGCCTACTCATTAGTTAAATAAGTCGTTCAGATTTTATGACAAGGCTCAACATGTAAAGAAAAAAAAACAACTGAATTTAAAAGTACACTTCCAATGAAAGGGTAGAGAAAAAGACTCATTTGATTTTCTAAACAGAAAGTGTGGAGATACAGTAACTTATAGAAAAAACTAAAGAATCTGATAAGATTTTTCAAGTGGCTATTTTCCTACATTTACATATAACTGAGTACATCCATGGCTTGAACAGCTGTTGATGAACAGAAGATGAAAAAGAGCTTCAGCTCAGGAAAAGGCATTGGAAGTTCTGCCAGATGTCTTGCCACAACATTGCTACTTCTATTTATCCCTAAGGGATCTAAGAGTTTTCTTAAGGCATCTCTTCTTAATCTGGTATAAACACTAAGGAATAAAGATAAAGAATATAAAATTCACTTTACGTAGACGGTGTAAAAGAGGATTAAAAAAATATTTCCCAGAGTTTCTAGGCAGATTTGGCTGCAGGAGTAGGTCCATGGTCAAGGAGTAGAAATAGTATACCTCAGTAAGATCAGTAAAATTCCTGATGAAAGCATATCAAATCAAATCAAATCAAATCAGCAATATAACTGTTCATCACATCAGGATTGCATCAGATGTGATCTCTGCTGAACAGCTAAAGGCAGCAAACATAAAGACATAGCAAACACAGAGACATTAAGTGTACCTGAAAACTTTCTGACAGCCTTTATTGCTGACCATTTTGCCGGGCTTAAATAAAGCCAATGCATTTTCTTATCAAATCTCAGCAGCACATTTTGTCAAAATAAATGCCAGGGTAGGCTTTTTTTAATCCATAACTTCATCAAAGAATGGGTACAGATTGGATAAGTCCTCATTAATATATTTCATTGTAATTTAGGCCATTTTTCATTCCCACTATATATATCTCTCATTTTGTGAGGATAATTTCATACTGCAGTTGCATTCTTTGACATCAAATAAACAGTACTTATCTTTCGTAGCTTCATTCTTCATCATGCATTTCACCAATTTTGGCGCTACCCTGATTTTTTTATATGTTAATTAAAACAGTATTCTCAGAGTGGAAACACCCATTAATGCAATCTGTCAGATGCTATTACATCCTTGCGAGAGTCTTACAAAACTTTCATTTCTGCTCATAATACAAAATGCTTGATCACATTTTATTTCAGCTAAGTGAATACAGTCAATAAAAATCAATCAAAAAAAAAGCTACAGTTTCACTTTCTAGGTGCTCTGCATATATATTTCCTACATATCCTAACTCAAGCTATACCTCATCTAGTCCCTTCTGGTGGCGTGCAATGTGTACACCCATAAACACACACGTGTGTACATAAGTTTATAGACACACTTCAGAAATCTCTTGGATAAATGAGATAAAAAATAAATATTATGAGAATCATAATTTATTGAATGAATATATAGACATTAATCTGTCCTATAATAAACTCTCTATATTTTAATAGCCTACTTATTTTACTTCTAAATTATTGTACTGAAATTTGATTACCTTGATATAATTATGAAAACCACAAAATAATCATTTATACTTCTGTTCACATAAAAGGCAATTAAATATCCAAGCATATAAGTGGCTTTAACAATCTGAATACCCATTTTTTTGTGATTAAGGTTGCCATTAAGACCTGGGACATTCAGATCTTCAGAGCAAGATAGCTTCAGGAGATGTAATTGTTTACTGAAGTATATTGCTCAAGGCATGGCAGCATTTAAACAGGCATGACTATAACAGAACACATCTGCTGAAAACCTTAGAAGGCTTTTTCCTTAAAGTCTCAAAAGCAAAGGTTCCAAACCCAGCAAATTTCACCCTGAATGAGCAGATATAAATGCAATAGATCTGACCAAAAGGATGTTAACATTTACATAAACACAGGATAGTGGACTTTTAAATTTTTTATTCACTTCTTCAATTCAGCAAAGGGACAACTCACTTTACATTGCTCTATGAGAGCTCTATGAGAAATATAGAAATAAAAATTGATTTAGACAGTTTTACCTTGTTTCTTGTAGTCCATAGTCATAGCTCACATGTTATCTCTGCTGGTAATTAATGTAATTATTTTATCATACTGATTTCATAAACAGTTTAAATACCACCAGCTTTCTTATTTTAATTGCACTCGACTAGCTTACCAGGAGCATTATACTGGAATGATTTATTCTTCACTTATCCTTGACAGTGTAAGCTCTGAACTGGAGTGAGGAATTAAACTGTAGTTCTGCATCAAAACTGCCATTATTTTACAAGCACAATAAGAGTGATTATGTGCATTTACATGCACGTGGGCATAATGCACCTGTTTAATAGAAGCTGGTTTTATGCAGTGAGACACCAAAGAATTTCCGTAGTGCCTCATGATGAACACCCAAATGAATTATTCTTGCCAGCAGCATCAGAAAGCACGTTTGCACAGGCAAACAATTATACACTTTTTCCCAGACATGTAAAAAGTGATTTAATTTGAAGCATCACCTAACTAGCTTTAGTTTGCATTAAACAAAAAAAAAAAAACAAAAAAAACCCAAAAACCCCAAAAAACAAAAACAAAAAAAAAAACCCACAAAAATAAACAAAAAAAAAGGAGTATTGATATATATATATATTTATATACTCCTTTAGTTGCCAGATTCAAGGAGTACACTTGGAAAGTTTGGGCCAAGGCTGTTGTATTAGGGTAGACACAGCCTCAGGCACTGCTGCTCATTATGTTGATCTAAGTCACGGTGTGCCTTAATGATGGGTTGGAGAATCCATCCCGATTAAGTGCACAACCTGAGGTCATATTTAACAGGATTCATTCTAATGTACTCTGCCTCCAGTTGGTATTGGTTTTCTTAGGAGCTGGAGATTTTCAGCAGGGTAAAAATAGCACTGAAAAGGAATGAGGAGAGACAAAATTACCTGGTCCAAAAGAAGGAAAGGCCTGTTATCACTTTTTTAAAATACCAGGTGCTTAGGAGAGCTGTTTTAATGTCTTAGCAAAATAGGATGTGTTGCATATATCAGTATTTTCAAGAGTTCAGCTTTGGACCTGATTTGAAATCCAGTCTAGAATGATTAAGCAGGATTCTTTTAGGCAGTTTTTTATTCATTTTGAGATTTATTAGCTTTCTACAAATGCACAAAATACTGCTATATGAAATAGGAAGACAAAACCATGTTCTCCCTAAAGACAGACTGATTTCAAGTAAATCTCTGAATATAATCACCATATTTTTTTAATTACATTGATTTTCTGCTTCAATTCACAATCCTACCACGTTTCCTCTCCTGCCTACTTTTTAACATCCCATCTTCTTTAAATGTCTTTGACATCTATATTTTCTGAAGTCTTTTGGAAAGGAATGCTTTCTTTTAGGCTCACCATGAATTTTTAGAGATATTTTCATGACCTATTACCACTGTATCCTATAATATGTATTCTGAGAAGAGTCAAACTTGAAGCCTGCCGGCATTAAAACCCACAAACATTGTTAATTTTAAGAAGGGTGACAAAAAAATAATTGCAAAAATTCTAAAGCAAGTCACCTCAACAAAATAATCTTTTATCATTGAGAAGTGTATTATAATCAAGTTTGTTAAGGCTCTCTGAACAACAGCCTCACTCTTTGCCCCCCCCCCCCCCCCCCCCACTATTCTTGTATTCCATTTTCTTAAGTCTTTTATGGTATAATTGTGAGTTTTGGACCTGTGCAAAGTCAATGCTGAATGATTTTTTTTTTTAATTTTTCCAATATTAGCGTTTATTCAAATAATGAGCAAAAGTCGTAAAGCAGTGGTTTTAGTAAAACAGAATACACCCAAATTTGACTGTTAGCGTCTCTAAACTGGAGAGATGTGGATTTAATGGATTGATGACTTGATGGATAAAATACTGGCTGAGATCCCACCTGGAGAGCTGCATACAGTTCTGTTGTCCCCAACATTGTGATGATGGTCACAGGGGTCCAAGGATGAGGGAAGAGACAAGGATCTGACTCCATGTTTCAGAAGGCTTGATTTATTATTTTATGATATATATTATATTAAAACTATACTAAAGGAAAAGAAGAAAGGATTTCATCAGAAGGTTAGCTAAGAATAGAATAAGAAGGAATGATAACAAAGGTTTGTGGCTTGGACTCTCTGTCTGAGCCAGCTGAACTGTGATTGGCCATTAATTACAAACATCCACCATGGGCCAATCACAGATGCACCTGTTGCATTCCACAGCAGCAGATAATCAATGTTTATATTTTGTTCCTGAGGCCTCTCAGCTTCTCAGGAGGAAAAATCCTAAGGAAAGGATTTTCCATAAAAGAGGTCTGCGACACAACATAAAGACATGGAACTCTTGGAGCAAGTCCAGAGGAGGACACAAAACCAGTAAGGACCTTGGAGAAGCAGTTGATAAGAGGACAGGCTGAAAAAGTTGGGGCTGTTCAGCCTGGAGAAGAGAAGGTGACATGGAGACCTCATAACACACTTCCAGTATTTGGGAAGCCAGGGAGAGACCCTTGATCAGGAACTGTAGTGACCGGACAAGGAGTAATGGATACAAATTGACAGAGGGGAAATTTATGTTGGATATTAGGAAAAAAATTCTTTATTGTGAGGGTGGTGAGACCCAGAAAAGGTTGCCCAGGGAGGTTGTGGATGGACTATCCCTGGCACTGTTCAAAGCCAGGATGGGTAAGGTCTTGAGCAACATGGTCTAGAGGGAAGTGGAAGGGGGATGAGGACTGATGACCTTTAAGATTCCTTCCAACCCTTAATTTTCTACAATCCTAACATTATTTAAATTGCTTAAAGATAAGAATCTACTCTGTGCTTTTATTTCTCTGGCATTACAGTGGGGTATTCTATCAAACAATTTTTAAAATTATGGTTCAGGCTGATTTGTCTCTAAATTTAACATAAGAAGAAAAGAAATCAAAAAGTGCAAATTACCTGCTTTAGGAATAAGGTCTTCCATTAATACAGATGACAAAGATTTCCATCTATGTTAAGAGAGATTACGCAAACTCTGATCAAGAAAATCAGCCTTAGAATCCTTAATAAACTTTCCTTAGCAGAACACAATGCATTACCATAACAGTTTTTCTTCCAATGAACTAGAATTTTATTGTAATTCTGATGTAGGAGGAACAAGCCTCCTATGCTGCTGCTGGAGTTCTGATTTTTTGTGCTACATCACTTTCAAAAACAGTAAAGCAAGAAAATTCAATGTGCATAAATATCAACATTGTTATGATTTTATAATTTTATTTTAACTGATATTAGTAAAAAATTGTAGTACAGGCATCTTCCCAGAACATTCATCATAGACTGGACTATTGAAAGAACACATTGAATGGACATTAAAGTACACTTTAAAGCAAAACAAAATAAATAACAAAAAATTCCTCCTAAGCTGTTGTAAGCAAAGGCATTATCATAAGCAGAAATCATCTACACAGAAAGAATATTGCACAGAGTAGTCCCCTCCTCTGAATTAAAACACAACAGTTGCCATTTTTGCACATTTCCCTTTCTTTCATTTGTACTTGTTTTAAAGGTGAATGGGACATACGAATGAAAAACAGCATCAGGGTGGAAAAAGGAAAATTGAAATCTGACAGGAGAATTTTTTCCAGGCTTAATATAATGAGGAAGAGCAGTGTACACAAAGAGACAAAAAAAAGTTCTGATTGTTTCCCTGCATCACTGTGATAAAGAACAGCACATGACTATGCTCTGCCTTTTACTCTTTCCGTGGGAAGTGGAGACTCGCTCTCTTCTGTACTCAGGGCAGAGCGGGAAGTTTTGGCTGTTTTTTGGGGTTTTTCTTTTTAATAGCAATAAAATAATTCCCTGGTTTTCAACAAAATCCATGTCAATTTAAACCAACAGATTACAGCCAGCATCTAGACTGTAACTGAAGCACTGCAGTGTTGTTTGACTTTAATTAAGGCAGTACACAGAATTTTTCCTTTCATTGGAAGGTATCTGAAACCTTTTAAATTAGTTACCTCCCTTGTGTTAATAAACTGTGCCTAAAAGGACTGAAATGCCACCCATTGATTCAGCTTTAATACAGCAGTAGATGCTACATAAATCGCATATATTTGCAATATGGAAAGTAAATATGCATAGTTCTAGTGCTAACAAACTCTGAATCCTGTTTTATCTTGCCGTATTGAAGTGCATACATAAGTGCTTGCACATT
>VZSU01000291.1:416352-436632 GCA_013398715.1 Nesospiza acunhae | reverse complement strand
AAAAGCTATGTTTGATAGGCATTTGTAGACAGCCTTTGATGGCCCATATAAAGACACCTGGAGGTCCAGATAAGCAGAGCCAAAAGAATTACGGAGTCTAAAAATGGGTGAATTCTTAATATGTTGAAAATTGTGATGCAAACTAAAATGTAAGTAACATTTTATCTTGTGGTTTGGTCTGTGGCAGGTTTCTTGGGTTTTTTTCCCCACCAGCATACTATCTGTTAGTTAAGCCAAAAAAACTTAGTTTGACAGGATTAGGCCTTTTCATGAAAATCTTTGCGTTTCTGGAATCTGTGAGGAAGACACACTGGAAGGGGGCTTGTTAACAGCAGACTGCCAGAAACCTGGAACAGAAAAATGTGCCCTGAAGGCAATAAAAAGCAGGAGGGGCACAGCATTCCTCTTCCCAGCTACCCCATTTCATTCAAATGAAAAACTGATGGAGCTATATGCATTTAGTTACCTCCAAATTTTTCTGAAATATATCTGCAAGTATTTCAGTAGAGATAGTTTTTTTATTCTTTCTTAGTATTCTCTATTTAACATCTTTGTTTAGAATATCCCAGGCCCTACATATCAGATTGACAGTATTCTTTCACATCTATCCTGCTATTCTGACACTTATTCTGTCATTAATAATTTATCACCATTTCTGAAACAAATCTACACTCTTCAAGCCAATTGTTGTCAAATTCCATTTCACAGCTTTGTTCTCACATTCTTTTCCTCTTTCAACACTAGAAACGGAATCATTTTCATCCATTTTCCCATTTCCTCCCTTTTCTTCCTCGTTTGCTCAGAGTTGTCAGCACCCTGTTCAGCACTATATCAGTTTTGATACTCCAATAACAGTCCATTTCACTTTTTTATGTCTGTGGGACATTTCACAGATTAACTCTGTGAAATTTTCAGTGTTCTACCACTAATGATAATGTTTGAAACAGGTTTCTGTTCTTCTGCTCTCAAAAACATAAATATCTGAGTCATAAAATACAGTAAACAGACTTTTATTGATGCAATAATTTCAATAATCTACAGCAACTGTAGATAGCTTTATTATTCAGAAGTGGATATTCTGAAACAGCCATAGAAAGCAAGGATTTACTCTAGATATCTTTGGACATAGCATTTCTACTGATTTTAAAGATCTTTGTACAAAGTATAAGAAAGAAACTTGACAACATCATTAAAAAGATCAATCACATGCAGAACTCTATGTGAGTACTCAAACATAAAAGAAATACAATCATGGCAAACATCCGTATGTTCATGAAAGACTTGCAGGAATAAGAGATGAAAAAGGTAGTAAACTACCGATATTTTTTAATAGCCTTTGTTTCTGATATTGCAGGGCACATTCACCAGGGCTTGGAAGACTTGGGATAAATAACATTGGCCCTGTACCTAACCCAGCTGAGGGATTCCTGTACCATTTTCCTGGTTTTCTAAAGTGGATCAAACAAGTCTCCATAGCACCGTAGAAGCAAAATTTATCCCATCATAGAGGCTTTTCATGAGTCCAAGTGCAATAATGAGCAGGAAAAGACCACTTAGGAATTAATTTACCGTGTTATCAAAGGTTTTTTCGTGAAACAAGAAAATCAATGAAACTTCAGTCTGCAGGTGTCAAAAAAAACCTACACTACCAAGAATGCCCTTAAATTGATGCATTGCTTAGAAAGAATGCTGATATATATTACTTTTTTTGATATTCTGGAAAGAGTATTTCAAACAAAAGCTGCCCAGTTACTTTTTGAGTTTCCCAGAGTTTCCAACACTAAAAATGTTTTATAGACTTTTGTACTATTGGATCGCTCTGAAATTCCCTCTGCAGCCCACACAAAGGATGTGAAAATTTTAGGTACAGAAAACCAGGAACAGTGGAAAAAAATTCATTTTTTGCAAGTATTCTTTCTATATATTAGCTAAAAATAAATTTATTTGATTCTTGCATTTATTCCAATTTACAATAGAGAGTAAGAATTCTGTATGTTTATAAATTAAAAAATTAATCCAAACACTTCATGATGATATATTTCCAATGATGGTTACTATAAGAGAGAGGAAGATATTAAAAGTCTTTAGCAATAAAAACCAAATTTTTACTACACCCTTCATTTACTCCTTTTTCTAGAAGGCCCTGATTTCCTCATTCATGGCTATGGAATTAGAGAAATAAAGCTTTTTAAAATTGAAAAGACACAGTCAGATCTGTAATTCCATTGTTCTTTTCCATTTGTTCTTTGAATTAGGCATCTGCAAAAATGCATTAGTCATATCAAGTCTAATCATTTATATATCAGTTTCTCAAACTTTAAATTCTAATAGAATTACATTCATCCAACAATTTTATTACTTTTTTTCATCAAAACTGGAATTTAATTTCCAGAAGGCTAGAGAGGCAATAGCTTTCAGCCAGTCCATTGTGTTTCTCTTGTCCCTGAACAAGTTGCTAAAATTGTTTCCAATACAATATGATGTCCTTTACTATGATGAAAAACATGGAGCATTCTTTAAGAACTGTTAAAGACATTGCAACGCCATTGAAAAAAAATTACAATTGCTGCAATAAAAGAGAATAATCTTTGTGGAAGGTCCAAGAAAAGAATTCTTGCAGATATTTATTTTTTTTTATATATAGTTTTTGCAGGATTGTGAACATGATGACCTAGGTGGTTGTTTCTGTTTTTTTGCAATACATACAAATAAATGCTGTACTTGCTGAGTGATAAAATCCTCAAGGACAAGAATGGTGTCTTTGTTAGTGTCTATGCCATGGATGGCACAGTAATGTTCTTTTTATAATTACACTATTTCTATAACAGCAACACAACAAACATTTGTTAAGGCACAGCCACATCTGAACACAAAAATAGAGAGTAAAATTTTGCAATGTGTACAAAAATATGGGATAGAAAGACAATTTGATGCAACATGAATATTTTACACATGTATCTCATGAAAATAATAATAAGAACTTTTCCTTCAAAGTTTTGTAAAGTTTTCTTCAAAGTTTTTATTACTTTTTTATTTACTTACTCCTTAAGTAAGTCCTTTACCATCTTGTTAAGTACCGCATGGGCCATAAGCTCTTGCAAACAAATATTTTATCCTAAAGAATTGACAGAACATATTTTCATAAAAATTAAAATGTATATAATTACAAAAGACCAACCTCTACACAGTCAGATGGGCTTGCAGAATAAATAATCTTCAAAAATATTTTCTAACATTCTATTTCATGTATTGTAAAATCTACTGAATGCCTTTCAGACATGTAAGCATGCTCGTACTGTCAATAATTCCATAATTATTTCTATTCATATTCTTACTAAGACAAAGCAAAACCATTATTATTTGCAGTTTTTAATCAACAAATAAACAGATCTATTATAGTTTTGCATCCTATTCATATCGAATCTTTCAGCCTTTCCAACATCACTGGCGCATCTTTCAGGATTTCCCTCAGCATCACCAGGCTGACTACCCCAAAATGACGTGATGTTTATCCATACTCACAGCTATTAAATGCATGAACTTCGTTTTGTAATAAGCTGTAATTCTTATTTTAATAAAATTAAAATAAGAATTTTAATTTTTTATGATGAAGCAATGGAGCACCAGTTACACACTCAAAGGTTGCAGAAATCATATGAGATTTCTTTTTTATTTGGGTGATTTTGTCTGCTAAGGCAATGCATACTCAGAGTTATATTCAAGACCTACAGAGGACGAAAGAAGTGTGAATGAGGAAAATGAAGAAAAAATCACAAAGGAAAATAGGGTTTCCATTAGTATTCAATTTGTACCAAAATTTGACAGCAGATAATTTTTAATTACTATTTCTTACACAAAACACCATGAAATTATATTCAATAAAGATACTTTCTGCCTCTGAGAGTATTCAAATTAAAATCATAGAGAAGCATATCATTATACAAGGAAAAATTAGTGATGAAAAGCCACTCAATGACAAAAATTCCCTTTCTCAGTGTGCTTACCTGCCCATACACAATTCCCCACTAGGCAAGAAATTCCATACTAGGAGCAATGATAAAAAAATTCAATTTGCAGTCGATTAACTATATACAAAAACTAGAGGCTTAATGCTACGAAACCATGAGGGGAAACATGAGATTAATTTATTGCATCTGATAGGACAAGAAGCTTATGAAAAATAATATTAAGGCTAATGTTCATCTAAGGAAAACTCTCTTAACACTTTGTAACAAAGACGAACATGGTTCCCTCCACATTTTCAAAGGAAAAAAGTTGACTCTCCTTGGGCAGTGTTTTGACTTCAGCAGTGGATCTAGACCTTCATTCTCATAATTCCTTCTTAAAAAAAAAAAAAAAAAATAAAATAAAATTGGCTTATTTTGCACTTAACTTCTACTTATTGCACTGGTCATTTCCATAATCATAAACCAGCCTGATCACTGGGTGTCTTTTGTGACATAGCAATAATGTGAAAGAGTCTAAAGGCTGCCTTGGGCAACAATCTGGGGATATTAGCATACATCAGGTACCTTGGGCTCACCACTTTAGAAGCGTGCAGCAATATCAGGTGAAGAAAAGCAATAGGCAGCTATGAGATAACTTCTCCCCAGGGAAAGTTTTATTCCAGCTTTCAATAAACTTTGGTTTGTGCCCTGGAAGAAAATAATTATATTACTTCTAAAATTCCATCTATATTGTTTTCTTTATAATTTTGGTTTATTATTATAACTCTAAGCTCTTGTTATTCAAATAAATAGATGGATCTGTTGTGAAAAAGCTACAGTGCCAGTAATAGTGAGCTAGTTGGACATTTTCTGGAGGTACACTATAATGAATGTGCTATAATACTTGATTGCACCTGAGACTGCCCAGATTTCTTTTGGAACTTGTTCCTTTTCCTAAGACATTAAAAGATAAGACTACAAAGGTGTCCAATCATCCTCATTAAAACGGTGAAAATTCAAAGGCATTAAATGCTGAAGTACAACTTCATAATCTGCAGTGAAATATTGGCACAGCAGTTACCATAGGTGGTATTATGACATCTGAAGCAAGTGTCTTTCTAATAAATTATTAGATGGATCCCTGAAGTAGGTAAGATAGGGAAATAAATAGGTACTGTTAATATAGCATTAAGGGTCAGGGAAGGTGAAAATCATTTGCGTATCATTTAATTGGTTTCATAAGTTGTCATACAAAAAGTTAATCCTTGAGCTTTCTGAGACTGTTGAGATATGGAAATTGAGACTACAGCCCACAAAAGTTACACAGTTTTATCTTCAATTAGTACCACTGGGAAGGGAATAACATCATTAAGGTTGGCTTAGAAGTTGGAACAGTATTCAAGCAACCCAGACTTTATTATTTTTTTTTGCAACTCCTATTATATTTTACTTCATTACCTCACTGTGGATTTTCCCACTTCTGACCCCTAAAATATCTGAATATTTTAACATAAGGATGTGGGGAATGTAAGAGTACATAAGAGCACAGTATCTCATTTATGAGTGTAGAAACCAGAGGCGAGACATGAAACAAGATAATCACAGATAGATATACAAATCCCAAATATATGAGATAGATCAAATCCAACAGTGTTGGATCCATATGGGAGCTGGACAGCAATGGCTCCATCAGACTTGAAGGAAGCTTCTGGCAGCTTCTCACAGAAGCCCCCATGTAGGCCCTTCTGCTACCTAAAACCTACCATGCAAACCCAGCACCATAAACTTGAGTGTCTCACAATAATATTCATAGAAAACGGTGTTTATTGATTTATTTTTAACTGCTGAGGCCAGAACTGCCAAGATTCTTTTTGTCTCTGTGCATATCACTTGATTTTTTTCCTTGACCTCCACAGAAGTACTTAAAAAAAAAAGAATGACAACATCAAGCACAGTCAACTCAGAGCCACTTAACATTTCCTGACACTACCATGCAAAACAATTATTCTCTGGACTGTAAAGTATGCACAGCCCTTGACTGTTGTGCAAGTTGCTTTTTTTTAAACAGGTATAATTACTTCAGGGGGATTGAGTACATGGAACTAATTGATGTTTAACATTTAAGAAATGTAGCACAATTTTATGCCTGTTTAAAAGTGTCAAAAGTGATTCATAATATTTGAAGAAATTTCACTGTTGGCAGAATCAATATCTACACATGGGAAATTATCCCAAATAAGAGTGCCACATTTGATATAAAACTCACATTTAATATAAAAGGTAAACATATTTCTTGTGTCTGTGTGTGCTACTACCAATGCTAAGCCCATTTTCTTTAATCCACAAAGTCAGATGTGAATTGTGTTTCAGCAATTTAGTATAGAATCATAAAATAATAGAATGGTTTGGGATAGAAGGGACCTTAAAAATCCTTTAAGGGCTCCAACCCCCCAGGTTGCTTCAAGTTTTATCCAAGCCAACCCTGAACACATCCAGGGATGAGGCATTCACAGCTGCTCTGGGCAACCCGTGCCAGGGCCTCACGACCCTCAGAGTAAATTTCTTCCTAATATCTGACCTAAACATACTCACTTTCAGTTCAAAGAGATTCCTTTTTCCCTTGTCACTACATGCTCTCCCTTCTGCTTCAAAAACGCTTGTTCAAGTTGCACAGAAAGCCTAGATTATTTTTTTTTAACAGAGCTGAAACTTCTGAATTTTTTCATGTCCAAAGTCAATCTTACAGAGTGACCTTTTGTGAGCATTTGTAATGGGAGTGTTTCCACTGAATTCCCAGAGACTGGATGCACATTAAGAGGATAAGTTTCTCAAGTTTTTTTTTAATAGTAAGAAGTTATGAGCAGCCTTGCAAAGTAAAGAAGCAGAGATTTTTGTGAATTCTAGAGGAAATAATCACAGACTTCAGGGTAGCATCATGGTTATTGCCACACTTAGAATTGTTTTGTGAGACTGATTTCAGGCAGCTCAGCAGCTTTCAAAATCAAAATCGATGGGACAGAGTGAATAACAGAAAAAGGATATAGAAGTAATAATGGATCTTTTAATCTGCTTTGACTCTAAGCCAAATTGTTGTTATATAAATAAAGACCTTCAATTTATTATTTTCAAACATAAGAAATCTATATTTACATCAGTGTAGCGTTATGACACTCTATCCCGTAATTAATAACCATACAGTAATATTTATGCATATTTACTAGAAATAGTATATCACAGGTGAATTTATCTTCAACTTCTTTTTTTCTGTAATTCTTCATTCATTTTCCACAGTGGTATTCCTTTTCCTACAGACCTCAAAGGTTTTAAGTTTTGACTACACCTAAATGGCATGCAAGGAAAGCACAACATTATTTTCAGTGCTTGAGCTGCTGTATAAAACATGCATAGAAATTCTTATTTCTGTGACTGGGGAAATGCAATAGTTGTGAGATACTCAACAACCCAACCTACTATTCAAGCATATACCTTTCACAAAATGTAGGCCATAATTAAATTTATATAAAACAATAGTTCTTGCAGCTATCTCTCCTTGATGTGAGCTGATTCTACACAACAAATTTTGGTAGAAATGCCACAACTTGCACAAAAAAAATCCAAACCATTTCATAGTCATGGAAATTGAGTTACAGATATGCCATATTGAAGAAATATTTTTATTAAACTTAAGAAGTGTTGTTAGTTGTACATTGAAGTGAAAACAGCTTTTAGCAGGCTTCTAGCATGTATAAAAATTTCCTTAAATTAGCACCTCTCATACACAAGATCAATTTTGTGGTGGTTAAAGATGTTTGGGATTTTTGGTAGGCTGGGGAGGGGAAGGTTTGGTTTTGGTTTTGTCTTGTTTTTTTTTCTCAGGTTTGGTATACTGCTTTCAGTTTTCAACAAAAATAAAAGAAATGCCACCCATCTTTCCTAAAAGGAATTAAGTTCAAAGATCCATATGTTGGCATGAAGCAGTCACATCTTAAAAATAGTGCCACCACAACTGTTCTTCAAGGTTAGCAGAATATGTTTAGGTTATTCTAGCTGGTTGAAGCCTTAATGTGGCACAACACAGAGTTTATTTCAAGTCCAAACAGTAGTCTCTTAATAACAGATCTTAAGACCATTCACAAAAGTCGCTAAGGAAGAGTTTACTATTGGTCAGAAATATCACTTATTTCTGACTGAGCAAAGGAGTTCATTCTTTGAGAGCTTAATTCTGGAAGTTTTTAGAAAAAAACATTTTTATATTTTGCAACATGTTTTGGGTTAGTGAAAAATAACCTCTTCTCATCCTCTTCTATATCTATCATTGATGTGGAATGGTAAGAGAGACTTTGACATCAAAGTAGTGCTGAATAACAAAATAATGCAGACTTACAGCCTTGAGAGCAAAAGTCATTAGCGCTTTGATCTAAAAGTTCTTCTAAAGAATAAAGGCAAAGACATTTACGTAGAGAAGAGATAGTAAAACACAAAATGAGAAGAGAAATTTTTATAAAAGGAAGGAATAACATCACCAAAAAGCTACGCTCAGAAACTTTTATATCCCAAGGCAAAAATGCCTTCAATATTTGGCATAAAAATATTATACTGGCATTTAAATTGACATAAAGTTAAATTTCTGCATTTTAACAACACCATTTATTTTCACAACAAACAAAGAGGGCCAGATGTTAAAAATTCACTTTCTAAGAAGAAAATCACTCAGAATTATGAAGCTACTTTTCAAAGTGCAGGTAGCAATTTCAAACAATTCATTGTACAAAACAAAATGGAAAGAAACCCATAACATGTTTTAAATCAGTTTAAAATTAAAAGTCTCCCATTAAAGGCAATGACCTAGCTTTCTTCCCTTATGCATGAATACAGGCTGCAGTTTTTGAGGGCTGAGTGGGGAGCTATATGATTTTCTTTTAAGATTTTTTTAATTTTCTACAGATCAAAAAGCCTGAAAGACTAATCACTGCTACCAAGGATAAAACACATTTTTCATGCAAAATCTTGAAATGCTACATCCCAAGTACAAACCATCTATGATTGCTAACAGCAACAAGAAACATCAATATTTTAAATATTTTAAAATGTTTATTACTTGGGCTTTGCAGAACCAGACTTCTATCAATGGCAGCAAGAAAAACTTCTGAAACATCTCAAACAGCAGCAAACTGCTTTGACAAGTGTTTTATCTGAAACAGTAGGAAGTTCAAATATCATTAAAACAAAGAATAAGGCAGCCTGATATAATTTCTCCTCTGCCAGTAAGTTTCTGATATTTCAGGCAAAGCATTAGAAAAGAGTGAAATATAAAAACAATGCTGCTTAACCTGCCATTTTAATGCCAAATTTGTAACGTGTTAACTAGAGAGATTGCAGCACCGTTGATTTACTCAATGAAACAGTTTACATGTTTTTAAATAGTCTGAAAAAGCAGATGTAATTGTACCTTATTTGTTTTGAGCACCTAATTATATAGCCAGATAACATAAAGGGGGGAAAGCATTGCAGCTTTAGACGCTCAGCTGAATTAAAGAAAAAAAATCATAAAAGTTAAACCAGCTATATTAAGAAACTTATCATGCCTAAGAGAGTCAGTTTTCCAATAGATTTCTTGAGTAATTTCATAAATTTGCAAACAAAATATTTCTGCTACACATTGTGTTGTTCTGTGGGTGAAATGATTATTTTATACTATTGGTCAATATTTAATGTAGGTGAAGTATAAAATACGTAATTAAATTTATAAACAGATCCAAAAGTGTTGAGAATTTAAATGCTCAACTCTGATTGCATACGTGGGACCTGCATAGATTAACAAATTGGATTTCATGTCAAAATCTTGAAGCAAAACTAAAAAAAATTGCTGTAGAGAACTAAAACAAAATCCATCACTAACAATCCTTTTTCATCATTCTCATAATTTCTCATCAAGACAAGAAAAGCATTGTTAATTAAAGCCAACAATGTTCCCTTATGTGGGAGGACACGGAAAATTTTAGGTCTTTTGGGATACAATTATGTTTTGCAAATAAGCAATTAGGATTATTTCAGAGAAATTGTATATATGCTCTATTTTCCACTTGATTTTACAGAATTTTCTGAGGCTAATTAAAAAACTGCTGGAAGGGAAAACCCAACCTTTCTTATGTCTAGAAATGCATGTCTAGAAAGGCATGAAAAGCACACAGCGTATAGTATTGTTTTAATTCGATTTTTTTTTTTTTTTTTTTTTTTTTTTTTTTTTTGTCTATTTGGAGGGATTTTTCTTGGGTTGTGAGGATTTTGTAGTGTGTTGAATTTGTATTTTTTATGCAAGGTAGCATTTGCCAAATTATAAACAAACTTTCAACTCCCTTGTTAATAAAATAATTATTATTCATTTAATTCCTGGTCCTCCTAAAAGCATTCTGCAATAGCATTAAAAATGGAAATAGAAAGAATTGAGGACATTTTTATAGACAATAGACTAGTGTTTGCAGCTCCAAGAGATACACAGGAATAATGTTCATCAACAATAATTAACAGCTTTGATCTCTTCACTCTTTTCAACAGGACAGAATACGGATCTTATCTCATTCTCTCATGAACTGCCTCAATGTATGAATACATTTCTACACCTGAATTTCCATTAGAGGCATGATAATAGAAATGAGGTAATTTGTGTGGACTGTAGCTAACGCCACTTCAGGGCCGTTACTGCACCAGCCAAGTACTTTGTAGGGCTTGCTAAACCTGAATTCTTTACCTCTTTACCTTCTTTAGATTTTTCTTTATTATTAATCTAAGAAGGTTTCATGGTATTACTTTTTTCCCTTTAAAAGAATGGCCACAAATCCTGACTTTGATGAAATTGTGTGTTTCAACTAAAAGTGATTTACTGCGTAAGTAGCTGGCCAGTCTTTGTGCATCTATTGCATGTTCACAGTGCAACACTTCCGTCCATCCTCAACAGTTCATAGAGTTATAAAATAAAATAAAATAAAATAAAATAAAATAAAATAAAATGAATATTTTTAAATAGGTAGACATATACGATAAATTTAAAAAATAATCTGATGTATCTAAATCAAACATAATGCAAAACTTAAATTAAACATGCCACATTTGCCCAGCATTTGTCATCTAGGCCTTTGCTGCACAGGCAATTGTTTTATCACCCATTTGGTCTTTTGAAGAAAGTAATTTGTGAATATATATTAGAAAATAAGAAGGCAATGTTTGAAAGATTTATTCCAATTATTCAGTGATTCATTGCAAGGGATTTCTGTTTATAGAAGAAATTTGGGAAAGCTTTTTATCCCCATCCCCTTCTTTGTGTGCAGTGTGAGAATGACTACTTTTAAATAGTTTTAAAAATTGTTAGCAAGTATTCATGTCCAAAATGTGTTGAACTGACATAAACAAGTAAGTTATGGACAGGTGGAGGAGTAAAGAGTGTTTCCTACTATAAAGTTTTAATTAAATTCCAAAATTCTTATTAGACAAATTAAAATTTTACATCATGGCCTGTGTTTGTAAGGCTATTTCAACATATTTGACTAAAAAAACAGAGGTACAAAAACAAAGAGGTGTATTTCTACAGCTAAAATGAAAAAAAGTAAAAGTCACCTTTCAGTCAGTGAGAACTACTGTGTCATCCTATGTTTTGCCTGTAACAATTGAAAATGACAAGAATTTTTTTTCCTGTGTAACTTTGACACTATTGATAGCAAGTTCATTTGATTTGAAGAGAAATTTTATGTTCTTAGTAAGTGACTCTGAAGGAGTCTAAAGTTCTGCAAAAACACCTATAGCATTTTTTTTTTGTGCAAGCAAGAACATATACTTTTAAATGTATTTTAAAATCCATGTTTGAACAGTGTTTGAAAAACTGCAATCAGAGTTCTAGTCTGGAGTCACTGAACCCATAGCATTAAAGCTATGTAAGATTGTGAAATAATCTTACCTCTTCTCTTTCACTGCCACAGCATCAGGACAGCAGGTTTGCAATAGGACAAAACAGAAATTTGCAAAGAAAAGCAAAGAGCAAGACTAAATCAAGTACTTAAACTAAATCAAGTACTTAAAACTTCTATTGAATATTTTTTTAAATGGCTTTTTTTCTTTCCTACTCAGCCATTTCTTGGCTTCTGAATGCCTTGTGGCTGTCTCATTCATGCTTAGGTTTTGCCTTTTCTGCTCTTGGGTTCATCTTTTACTTGAAGACAAAACCTGATAAAACAATGTATCCACTCCTTCTGCTTTCTCCTCTTTCATTTCAAAGGTGGATTTAATTAATGCAGAATACTTGTTTCTTTAATCAATTTTTATAACAACAGGAAGTAGTTTTTACAAATTTAGAAAAATTGGATGTCTTTAAAAGGTATCCGAAATTACTGATATCTTCAAATTTGTGGGGTTTTTGTCTATGACTTATAAAATTTATTACATATCTGTACTGATTCCAACTACTAGGCACAAAGCTATCACTAAAAATATGAAATCATAATTGATTGTATATTCAGGTGCAGAATTAAGAAGTCATTTGCAACTGACAGATGAAAGAAAATTGTATTGAGGCATGAGACTGCTTGGTTTTATGTGAAAACAAATAAAGAGCAATGGATCCAAAGTATACAAGATTTTCCTGGTGACTGAGCACACATCCCAATGACATGGCACTCTGTAAATATTTGTGGACTGCAACTGGGGAAATGAAGGAAAAAAACAAAGGTAGCACTTCCAGCACTACTTGTGGAGTCAGACTTGCGGAATTTATGGTGCAGCAAATGTGCTGACTCTTTCTAGAGAGGGTATTTTAAGAAAGTCTCTGACAAAAATAGTAGCTCATATTGCTGGGAAAAGTAGTAGATCCCATTTTCAGAAATATGGTTGATGTGCAAGTATAATTAATTCAGTCCAATATGCACACTCTATTTTCAGGTTGTTTTTCCTCAACATTCACAATTTAAGCCCCTTATCTTAAATAGAAATGAGGAATTATTGTGCAATTACATGCAGACATGAAACACAGATTTTAAATCATGCTCATAAGTTTTTTCGGGGGGGTGTATTTTAAAGAAAAACCCAAAATACTTTTGCTAGTTATCACCTGAATAACATTTAAAAATCAAATTAAGAAACATACAGCTCTGTATGGGTATAAAAATAATTTCTATTGAGTTACTGAAATTTGAAACACATTAATTTGTTGTCCATTTATAGGACTTAAGCCTTTTTAAATAGAATACATCAAAAGACAAACCAAAAAAATTATCTGAAATATACATATTTTCTGACTTGTTCATTCTAGACACGTTCATTAAATAAAAAAAATAAGAAGCAGAAAAAAAATCAATGCAAAAAAACCTCTAGATTTGAGGTACTAAATAGGTTGCAAGAATGATACATAAGGCTTATGTGCAGACTTTTAGTGATAGTAAAATTACTTTTAATTAGGACAAAATGTAGGAGGAAGACAAACAAACTCAAATCCCTCCATAAATTATTTTCAGCAGTTGTGCTCTGTTTAGCATCAAGATCTGTTTTTAAGTAAACTCAAGGGTAATATGAGATGCGATCGAATTTTGGAGTACTGCAATGACCTACTGAAAAAAAAAAAAAAAAAGAAAAAATAATTCATACTTCATGGTCTCATCAAGAACTTCATTTACTCTTCATTTCTGTGGATTAGTATCTGGGAACCTCTGACCCTCTTCAGTCATTCATTAGAAGAAATGCTTAAAACTGACAGCTGAACTTTGCATTCAAATCATGATTTAATATTCAAAGTTAAGCTGAAGCATGAAAGGCAGCTAAAATGGTCAAATAAATGGATAATTACACTTCCATATTGAAAGACACATAATATATTTCCATTATAAAGACAAGCAGGGTTGTTTATTCAACATTGGATTTATCCCTAAAGAAGGGCAGGAAGAACAGATTAGAAACAGAAGAGTGTCCTGTGTTTATCAAATATTCTTATCTTGAATACAACTTTGTAATAAATCCCCATGCTTCTCTTAATATGCTGACATTTTATCCATCAAAGGACTCTGGCTAATGACAACTGCAGTTCAAAATAAATTATTTCACTCTCCAAAGAATTATGGCTCATGTGTTTTGGGGTTTTTTTCTTCTCTTCTTTCTCATGAGAAAAAGCCATGACTCATCACCAGAAGTTCATCAGAAAACTACCCTTAGGAATTTGAGGCATCTAATCTGAATCTTAAGGCACAAGATAAATTTTTGTATTGCTAACTGCTTTATAATCTTTCAAAAAGCAATTAAAAAAGGAAATAAAGAAAGGGGTTGTTTTCAGTGGTTTTATGGCTTGATTTTGGTTTTTTGGGGATGATTAATTTTTATTTGACTGGGGCTTTTTGCAGATTTCTTTGCTGGTGTTTTTTCCTTCATTGTTTTGCACTTTCTTTTTGGGTGCTTTTTTTTATGGAAAGAATACTCCTTTCCTCTTGCATCTTCCATATTTGAATAAGTCTTTTTCCTCAGGCTCTTCTCTCTGCTCTTTTTTCTTTCTTTTTTTTTTTAATTTGATGGGAAAAAAGCACAGTCAGAGATTAGAATCCTTTAGCAACTAATTGCCTGTTAGTGAGTCCTCTACAGGTACTCAGAAAAATGTTTTCAATAACTCAGTGTTTTCTTAAGTTGCATAATGTTTTAAAATAAAGGAGATGCTAAAATTTAATAATAGTTATTTAAAGAACAATTCTCAGAGTTAAGAAAAAAGGAAGAAATAAATGGCTTTTAAGGACTATTAAAAGAAACTCAAATGTTTCCCAACTTCAAAACTTTTCTCCTGTAAGTACACTCAATGCCAAGGACATTACTATTATGAACACCTTGACACAGGATTCTGTTTGCCCCCTTGCAATTTCTATTTCAAAATCCATGGAAAATGCTGGTCTAAAAAAGTCTCTATTATTTAAGAATATTTCAACAATGAGTGAAAGCAAAAGACCAGTTTATTTTCTCCAAATTTATATTTAGGTGTGTAATTGCAGCACAGGAATGGAAAGCATTTATCACGCTATAGTAAAGTGCTTAAGTAATCTAAAAACTCTGCAAAAATTGAATTATAAAATAAAATAAAGATTTCATGTTAGTATTAATCTTCTTGAAAATTTTAGTGCAATCTATAACCTCAAAGTAATGATTCAAATTAACCTGATTAAAACTGATTATTTGAAAGTAAGCCATGCTTAATTGCCAGTATTATTTCCAGAATTTACCCAGCTCTGGCTTCCTGATTTTTGTTTTGCCATTTCAAGGACCTTTGACAATTTAAACACTCCATAGGGCTACTCTGTACTCAGTTCACAGAAGACTTGATAAAATCCAATACAGGGAAAAAAATTATTTCCCAAAGGAACATTTACAATCAAAGGTGGAAGCAAATCTATTTTATCGATATAAACTGCACATAGTCATAAGATCATAATTTAAAGTCACAATGTGAAACAGTCAAGGCACAAACATTTTGAAATCAATAGTATGAGAATGTCTAATGGGAAATTTTCAGTTCTTGCTCTATAAAAAGTGCTTGGTTAGAACATTATTTAAAAATTCTTCCATATCAACAAAGATATATTGGCATTTAGTTTGATACAAAATCACCTTCTAACACTCAGAATCTAAATGAAATACAAAATACTTAGATGTTTCATTTCTTGATTAGGTTGTAAAATATAAAAACCATTTCTTCCGAAAAACCATCTAGATTACTGATAAGGAACCTTACACACTTGGCAGCCACTGTCTTCCCAGGAAAACTTGGGGAAATTATCTCATTAAAAATTGATATTTCAAGATTAACATTTTCTGTCTGTCTGGAGGGAAAATTAAGCAATGTGAACATGCTTGAAAAAAACCTGAACAAGATTCCTCTATAGGGTAGAGGCCATCATGAATACAAATTATCCATTTTTTGTTCATTCCACAAAAAGTAAATTATAACTATCATTTTGTAAGACACAAAGATCTGAGTCTACACCTCAACTTACTACTTTTTAATATAGATTTACTTTTATTTTGTTTTGCAACAAAAGCTCTTTGACCTTTAATGTAGTATAAACCTAAACAGGCCATAAACAAAATCTCCAAGTAACTCGAAATACATTGGATTCTGAAGTTTCTTTATAAAGAGTTTTGGCACACAGAACAATTAAATTTCCATTAAAAATATTGAGTCTCCTAAATATCCAAATTCCTGACTTCTATTTTTTCCCAAAATCTTTGGAAAGGCCTCAATAACACTGGTGACTTGAAATATTTGTCCTCATTTCCCTTTCTTGGAAGACATTTCATACAGGGAGATTCTCAAAGAACCTACAGTGAGATGAAGTTTACTTCAACACAGTTGTGATCATCACAAAGATTACCTTTAAAAAAAGGGGAATTATTAAGTGACATTCAACATGCTTTGTAGTCATGATGAGAACATCATAAATATCTCTGTAAGAGTCAACTTAAGATACTTTTAAAGTCATACTCTGGCTTTCTGTAGGAGCTTCTAATTCAGGGAATGTTGTCATTTTCATATAAGCTTTGATAAAGAAAATTAAAGGTGAAAGACGTTCTCTCTGGGGATAAAAAAATCCCAAATAAAACCAGGAAAAGAGTCCCTAACAAAACAAACATTCCTTGAAAATGCTGTCTTGGTTTTATGCTTGACATGGAAGTCACTTGTAAGCACCTGCTAGCACTACTAAAACAAACCAAAGCAAAATAAACAACTCACAAAAACAACAAAAAAGGGAATGTCAACAAGTTCAGGCATGCGAACTTGCTTAACTTGCTTGTTTAAATTATTTTCACCCTGCTGTTGCAATGCAGATACATGTCTAGTTTCCCTTCAGGGGGAAGGTATCTGTGTTCATATTTCAAATATCTGACAAGATTCTTTTAAATTCTTTATTTTATCACCAGGATAAAGACACATTCTCTTTGCAGAGACAAATTTTGAAATAACCAATACATTTCAGATATGTAAGGGACAATGGAAAATAGCAAAATTAATTTAGATTTCTGATTACAATTTAAAGAAAATCTCTGACGTTAATCTGGTAACAATGCCTGTAGAAAAGCTGAAAGTCACATATTTGGTGAAAACAAAACTGTTTATTGCAGACACATACTATAGAGGAGGGCAGTGGCTGCCAAGCATATAAATTAGTTCAAGAGTAATCTAGACGTATTTCTGGAGGGAATGATTGAAGCAATAGTAAGAAAGCTGAAAAGTGGATTGGGATCAGCAACAACAACAACAAAAAAAGAAGCCTGCTATGTAGATAACATTTTCATGTTCTTAAAATTTCTGATATTCTTATCTTGGCACAGCAGGAGTGCACAGTACTTAATTGAATTTTGAAGACTTACCAAGAAGGTGTGTGCAAAAACCCATGCACTGAAATTCTGTTGAACTAGTGAAACACAATAGAACAGTTGTATTGAGTTTCCATGGCCAAGTTTTGGCAGCAGGGGGGCTGTAAGGGGATTTTTGTGACAAACTGCTGGGAGCTTTCTCCCTGTCTGGCAGAGCCACTGCCTGGTGGCTCTGAAGATGGATGTGCTGCTGATCGAGGCTGGGCCAGTTAGAAATGGTGGTAACATCTCTTTGATAAGAGATTTAAGATGGTGGAAAAAAATAAATTACAGATGTAATTGAGGCCAAAGGAGAGAGAGGTGAGAACATGTGTGAAGAACAGCTCTGCAGACACCAAGGTCAGTGGAGAAGGATGGGGAGCAGGTACCCCCAGCATGGGAGCTGGAATTCTTCTGCAGCTCATGGTGCAGGCCATGGGGCAACAGCTGTGCCCCTGCAGCCCATGGAGCTCCATGGGGATGCAAAGATCCACCTGCAGCCTCTGGAGAAGCCCCAGACTGGAGAAGGAGGATGTCTAGAGGAGGCTGTGAACCTGTGGGAGACCTGCTGTATTAGTTTTGCCTGGTTTTTGGTTGCAGGGGGGCCACAAAGGTGGCTTCTGTGAGAAGCTGCTGGAAGCTTCCACCATGTCTGTCAGACATCTTTTATGAAAAATCCTTTCCTTAGGATTTTTCCTCCTGAGAACTTGAGAGGCCTCAGGAACAAAATGTGTTTACATTTTGTAAGTACATTGATTACATTTGTACATTTTGTAAGTACATTTACATTGATTATCTGCTGCTGTGCAATGCAACAGGTGCATCTGTGATTGGCCCATGTTGGTTGTTTCTAATTAATGGCCAATCACAGCCTAGCTGGCTCGGACAGAGAGTCTGAGCCACAAAACTTTGTTATCATTTCTTCTTATTCTATTCTTAGCTAGCCTTCTGATGAAATCCTTTCTTCTTTTAGTATAGTTTTAATGGTAGTTTTATATATCATAAGATAATAAATCAAGCCTTGTGAAACATGGAGTCAGATCCTCATCTCTTCCCTTATCCTCAGACCCCTGTGAGCACGGTCACACATGTCTGGCAGAGCCAATTCCTGATGGCTCTGAAGATGAACATGCCATTGGCCAAGGCTGGGCCAATTAGAGATGGTGGTAACACCTCTGTGATAACAGATTTAAGAATAAAGTCAAAACAAAGTGGGGTGCATTCATGATTCTTCAATTTGCCTCCCACAGGAACCATTAGGTGTGCTGAAGCCCTGCTTCCCAGGAAATGTCCAAACATCACTTGCTGATGGTAAGTAGAGATTGGCTTTTCTCTTCTCTTATGTGTGAACAAACTCTCGCTCATTTCTTTTCTTTCACTGTAATAAAACTCCCCGATCTCACCCACTGGTTGTTTGCCATCTTGTTCTGTCTCCTGCCTCATTGGGAAAGTGTCAGGGTACCTGCTGCTGATTCCCTGACTTCTGGGACTCTGGCTGGGCCCATCCAGGGTGCTCCCCTGTCGGGGGAGACCCTCCTGGAGTGGTCTTGTGTCAGGAAAAAGAGATGCACTGGATCTTTCAGTCTTCAGATTCTTGTTTACTGTAATCTTATCTGAAGTTTTGCATGCTGTGCACACCAGGTTCAGCACGCCGCAAAAATGGCCAACAATCTCTTGGTACAAGGTCTTTTAAAGCTAAACTATCCAATTAAGAACTGACACCTAGATTATTTTCCCCTTTAACCCAATAACTGTTCCCCAAAAGCCTGCAATATAGACCTTTCCCCCCAATTACAAAATGCCACCCAAACCCATGAAGAAGGAGGAAGAAGAAGCATTGTCATGGTTTGAAGCTGGCGCAATGCCAGTGCCCTCAATAAAATATATGCTCTCTGGTGTCTGCTGTGAGATGTGACCAGGAATAAGCAAAGCAGGCTCTTACTTAGAAATAAAGAAAACTTTATTAACTAAACTTCAAGTAAAAAGAAACACACAGTGAAAATGAAAACATTCTAAAAACATTTCTTCTTCCTTCTACCAAATTCTAATACATCCATCTCCCAAATTTCAACTCTCAGTCTATCATCACTCTTTAGATAATCAATCCTCAGTTCATCAAGAGGAGAGGAGTCCTTCTTCTACTATAGGCTTCCCCTGGAACACGGTTGAACCTCGTGTGTTTCTGTGTCACTTGTGGCACCGCCTGGAGTACATCTGCCATCGTGACATCTTCCTTCCATGTCCAGTGCTCTCACCACTGCACATGGACCAGAGCTGCTTTTAGGGCTGTCTTTTTAAGGATGCTTTGTCTTGTTCTAAAAAGCGCACAGTCTCACTTTTGGGACACCTGTTTCTCCCAAATTTCACTCTTTGGAGCTGAGGGGTCTCAGCACTGAACCCTCTTGGCTCTGAGCCATCGCCTCCCCCTGGATTCAGTCTCTGTGTCACAAGGAACATCGTTGTGTCCATGGCTATAACAAGAAGAGTCCAGCTAAGGCCACTCCATCATCTCTTCCTACTTAAGATTCTTCTCTACTCTTGTGCATCTTTCACTTGCTCAGACCTTCACACTTGCACGTTTACTTCTTCTACTTCATCTCTATCTCTCTTCTAGGAAAGGTTAATGTTCTGCAAAGTTTTCATTGTCTGAAAAAGGGTTAAAAGCCCCGACAAGCGGCCGGACACCTTCTTGCTGCACTCTCCCCCGCACTTCTCCTTCTCAGCCGTGCTGCAGGCACACGTTATCCAGTTGGCAGCACAGTGCCAGGCACAGGCTGTACTCTCTCTCCCTCCTGGGGGCCTGGGGGGTGCTGCCCGATGCTTCCTGGTGCTTCCCCCACCCTTCCATCCTCGGGGCCTCTTCACCTCCCATCTCTGTCCAAGGCCCAGCCTAACCTCAGGGCCGCATGGCTGCCCCTGCCCCGCCCAGCAGCAGCCGCTGGATGGGGGGAGAGATCCGACCTCTTTC
>VZSU01000291.1:398667-416311 GCA_013398715.1 Nesospiza acunhae | reverse complement strand
GGAGAGCTCTGCTTTTAACCCCTGTGTTCTCAGAGGCGTATCCATTGTCTCCAGGGGCCACAGCAGTTGCCAGTATTAAAATCTGAACGCCTGTTGGTGACCACAGCGTATCTCAGAAAACCTGCTTCCTCTCAAACCACAAGAAACATGAAGAAGAAGCCCAGGACGAAACCCTGTGCCCTCCATCTTGCTTCCATCCACTACATACTAAAAATCCCAAAACCTAAATTTACCACCCGAATTATACACCTACACTACTCTCTACAATATACTTCATACTCTAGTGGATTCTAGTCTATTCTGGAGTTTAGGAAACTTTCTCCATGGATGAGGGTCAAAGTCAGTGTTCCCCTGAGGGTGAGGGCACCCCAGAGCAGACAGGGAAATATTCCCAGTGCCCTGGGTTTGCACAGGAAAGGGAGTGATGGATTGGCTTAGTGGGCACCTGGCAGCCAGGCAAAGCTACACCCGTGTGGAGAGGGGAACCGTCTCCCATGGGAGGGATCCCTCAGTGCAGCAGGGAATGCCTCCTCTCCCTGAGTACAGGGGAAGCTACAGGGAATGAACTGACCATAACCCTCATTCCCTGTCTCCCTGCACCACTGGGGTAGGAGGAGGTAGAGATGGGAAGGAGGGAGGGATGTGGGGAGGGTGTTTTTAAGATCTTATTTTACTGCTCATTATCCTGCTCTGACTTTGTTAACAATGAATTCAATTCACATCCCTATTTTGAGTCTATTTTTCCCATGAAGGTATTGGGTGAGTGATGTCTCCCAGTCCTTATCTCATCTCATGAATCCTTTATAATATTTTCTCTCCCCTCTCTAGCTGTGGGGGAGAGTGAGAGAGCAGTTTTGGAATCCAGTCATGGTCAGCCCATACAGCAATTCAGTTGCAAGGGACCTACAAAGATCATCTGGTCCGACCTACAAAGATCATCTGGTCCAACTGCAAGTGAAATACCTTTCTTCACTTATTTCTTTGCACAACAATTTATTAAAAATTATCCTTCTCCTTTGACAGCTTGATCCAGTAGCATTATTTTTCCTTCTTAACACACATTCTTGTTATGTATAACAGTCTGAATACAAGCATTATGCCCTTATGTGTTATTTGCACTGGCATTGTGCCAAAGTGATTGTCCTGGTGTCAATGTCTTAAGGCATTGGTCTCACACCTACAGGAGCTGCATAGGACAGGTCATCCATTCAGATTCTGAAGACAGATTCTGAACTGGCTGAGGTTTTAATCTGTGACGTCATTCTTGGACATCACCTCTTGCCCTTTGTTTTTTCTGTGGATTTAAGGCAGTGATTTGAGAGTCTGGGGTGTTTTTCTGTTTCTTTTTTTAACTTTTTATTTTCCTGGAAAATGGAGAAAGAAAGGAGTGTTTGGATCTAGAAGGCAAAGCAAAAGAGACTTAAAAGGTCATCAAATCTCTCTAGAAGTATGGAAAAATGAGAAGATGGTTTAAGCAGGCAGCTAATTCACACATTGTTTAAATATTAAAAAAAAAAAATTAAAAAACATTCAGGGACTGGAAAAAGATTAATACAATCCATGTCCAAAGTGGGAAGTGCTAGTGTAGCTGCTCCTCAAGGCTTATGTTAAGGCAGAATGTAGCACCATGAGTGGTGCTAAACACAAACATGGGGTTTCTCATTGCAGAGGACTGCTACTCTGTCTGTGCTGGTCTAGATCTGCTTTTAAAAGACTTGGATTTCAGTTTTGTAGCAACATAACCAATACAGACACCATGATTCTAGTTGCTAGTCTAAACTGCATCACATGCAAAGAAGCCATTTCAAGCACACTTCCTACATTTTCTTCAGAAAGGACACAAAACCACACCAAACACATGCTGCTGTTCACCCAAAAAACTTGTTTTGTAATATGTTTTCCTTTATTTCTATGCAACAGCAACAGGGGTGAAGAATTTGACTGGCTGTTGGTGTCACTTCGAAAAGTATGTTGAAAAAGAGACTTGTTGCAGGCTTACAATCTTTTTCATCAGTTCCTAGGATTAGATACAGGAATATCTAACAAACCCTGTCTACGTAGAAATTACATTTATTATATTTCTGCTATGAAACTTTGTGACTTTTTATCCAAGCTCATTTAGATTGTACAGGGTGTTCATGATTTACATTTTCTGAGTGTTTGCTTTCCAGCATCTTGCCTCTAGCAAGTTTAAAGAAGTCAGGTTGAGCATACCCTTCAAATTCTGAGCCACTACCCGAGTTTTAGAAGCAGTTATTACTGCCTGAATATGTAAGGCTTGATTCACCATGTATCTCTCTCCTCACATCTTAAGAGCAGTAGTGATCAGGTTCTGCAGCTGCATCATAAAGCCCTCAATAAGGAGGGGGAACCAAATCCCCAGTGAAAACGCAGCAGCACAGAACTTTTTAAGGAAGGTAAGCAACTTCTGAGTGCCATTAAGGACCAGCTGGTGCATGAGAGCAAAAGAACACAACTGCCACTTCAGTGTGAAATTCTATACTGTCTAGAAGATGTACAAATGTAAAAATGTCTATAGATGTACAAATGTAAAAATGCCTATAGAAAATGTACAGAAACTTGTTTCACAATCTTTTTCCTAACTAAAGGAACTATATTATCTTTTTAAAAACTGAAGGAGGAAGAGCACGTGGGTGTCCCAAGGTCTTTTTGTCTGCAGGATGATTGACAAAAACATCAAAACTAGCTTGTTTTAATCCTGCAGATAAAGACTTTTAGAAAAATTTTTGTGAGAATGCTATGTCTAAAGGAAAGATTTAACATCTCTTCTTTAGCTGTATACCAACAGAAAAAAAGAATCTCAGGAAGTGGTAGTAAATGTACATAGATGTTTTATTTATTGTGGAAATACACCTGAGGTTCAAATATTACTTTTCATACCAGAACTGCACCTTCACCTATAACCACTGATAACAGTTACACATGAGTAAAAGTCATACTAAATGTGAGGGCCAGGGTCTGGTTTCTGCAGTACAGAGCAAAAAACAGTAATAGCACCTTACTGTGATTCTAACTCAGGGATTCCTTTGGGTCCAGTGGCCTCCAGATCAGTATTGAACAAGATCTATCACAGCTATTTTAACACATGCTAAATGAAGTTTTTTTTTAATCTTCCCAATAAAAAGCCAGGATATAGATGCACTGGGCTGTTCTATGCACAGCTCTGACTCAGTTTTTGTGTTCTCATCTGGGATCAAACTTCTATAAGTAAATGGAATTAAATATTAAATATTTTTTTGCCAAGAAAAATTGCCTTTGTTGAGATTAAGGAGACAGCACTGTGAGTTTATTCATGCTCCATCTGTTGTACTATTTTCTCCAGTGGCAACTTCAAAGCACTTTAGCATTATTGAGCGTTTGTGAAGAAATGGCAGTACAATATTATCCCTCAGAGAAAGGAAAAAAATTAAGAAGAGTTCAAAAGTGAAAGAAATTTTTAGTCACTCAGTTGGCAGTTTAATCCACTATTTAATTGTATGTGTATTTATTTCCATTGATTTTTTTCTTTTAAAGACTGATGGAGAGAAAATAACTTGCCGCCTTCTTAACACAGGAACAATTACAGCAGGAGCCCATATCCTTTATCACATGAACAATGCTATTCATAAATGAGGAAAATTTCAAAGGTTTGTTTCCTGCTGCTAATTTTGCTAGTGAGCTGAATTAGTGGGGCACTGCTGGGAACAGCAGAAGATCTTTGTGATACTATTCCGGAAAGGGAAAGATCTGATAACTAGTGTTAATCATTAAAAAGCAGTTCTTGTAGGTGTCAAAAACCCCCTGAAATATGATTCTCTTTTTCCCTTCCAGCCTTTCCCCCTTACTGTTTTAGAAATTCAGCTGTAGCAATCTTAGAACTTAAAAATAAAAACAAAGTGGGTGATTAAAAACATGGCCTTGCATAATGATTAGGTGCTCCCTTTAAAACTGAATTGCACGGGACTCGAACAAAACAAGAAGGGCAGATTTTTGACTCTCTTTCTCTATTTATCTTCACCCTGGCTCTTAAACCATCTTAGCCCTCTCTTTTTTAGCTGCTTGATTCTGTCTGATTATAGGCATTAATAAATAAATCTGCAGATTTCAGTCTACAGTAGGCAAATGCATAATCTTGCTTGACACTCTACACAAGTACTCCCAGGAGCTGTTAGGGAGCTTAGTCCAGAACTGTGTTTCACAGCTTTTCTGGAATGATTTGAAGTGACCTCATTTCCAACCTGGTGGTATCACTGTCTTCATGTTCAGATCATGTTCAGATTCATGATTTGATCACTTCATGTTCAGATTTTAGTTCAGATTTGTTCTATAACTGATTTTTAAAATTTATTCTAACATAACACTTTATAATTGTATAATACTCTTGAGACATTTTTGTTGTTGTTGGGAAGTGATGACAGCCAAAACTTTCCTGCCTTGGTCCTGCACACCTGCCCCAGACAGCAGTGGTACAGCTGCATGTAGGAACATGCTGTAAAAACCAAGTCACTAGAGATAATCAAGTGGAGGAGAAAACAGCCTTCAAAAACACTGTCACTAAATATTATTGCTGTGCTGCAAAAAAAAGCAACGTTTCATGAGCAATAGAATTAGCACATGTGAAGTAGCAGTGAAAACTAACATGAATATCCTTTTAATGATGGTTTTGCTTTAAAAATTTTCCAACATGTCACAGACTATTTGAATTTCACTTGAATTTCCTTCCTATACCTTTATTTGAGTTTCCCAGTAAACACCTGTGTTTATTGGGATATTCATTTGCACTTATTCAAGTGCCCAGAGCAGTGATTAAAAAGCTGGTTTTTGGGTGTTTTTTTTAAGGAACACTTACCACCTCCATATAATAAAAGTACTGTTTAAACCATATGTGGGTTGGGAATTTTATGGACAATGAAGACAGAGCTTTGTGCAGTTGCTTGGTTGCTTTGGGGTCATTAACCCAAAAGTATGCGACAGAAATACACAACCAAAAAATCCCCAGCACCAAAGTGGTAAAACCAAAGCAGTTTTAGTAATACCTTAGATAAGGGTGATTAAGGCTCTCTACCACTAAAAAGACACCTGGCAAATGCAGCTGTCACAGTTAGGATCAAGAGGAAGCAGTGCTGTGACCTGTCCCGACCAGCACTGGGTTAATGACAAACTTGCACACAGAACTGAACAGGAGTTTGTCTATTAAGGCTGGCTAAAAAACTTCCCCAAATTATGCCATCTCATACTTTCCCTGACAGTGTTTCATTTCCATACCACAGGGTGTACTGCAGCACAAGGCATCTGTCTCTCCCCCTCAGTGTTTGGGGGAAGAAAGTGACAAAATAAAAATCAGTATTTCTTTCAATCAGGAATAACCTTCTGGCATATGTCATGTACTGTTTTCTTCATGCCAGCCAACTATCCTGGAAATAGGAGCTACTAGGTTGATAGAGTGTGGCTGACTACTCCAGTAACTGTGATTTTAGATCTGTAGCTGTGAAGATTCTGCCTGCAATTTTCCCACAATCCAAGTTACAATAAGTGATGTCTGCACCCCTTAGGCTATTTTCATTGGGTTAAGAATAACAAGCAAATCTGACTGCTGGCCCACTCCTACCCTGTAAGTAGTTCTGACAGAAAAAAATCATGGTACAATCATTCTACTTTATAACTCTATAAAAATATTTAAACTGTAACCTATGTAATGGATTGTCACAAACAACTGCTAGTCCCAGTTTGCCAGTAGCAGACCGTGGCATTTTCACATTCTGTGGTCACAGAAGTCGGAGTGCTTCATGGAGGAGTGAGAGGTAACACACCAAAGGTCTTACTAGCCTTTTGCAGGAGCTAGACAGCAAAAGTCAAAACACATTCATTTTGAAGTTCCACTTCTTGCAGGGTTTTTTTTTTCTGTTTTGCTGTTGTTTTTACCAATAAAGCATGCTAAAGTAACAAGTATCTAGTCAGCATCTGAAGACTAGATTTTAAAGTCACAAGTATGTTACTGCTACAGGGAAGAACACCTTTGTCAGTCCATTCCACCACATGGCTTCTGGTCAGTAAATACATTTCACCCTCATGTTGTTTACATACTGCCTCAAATGCCTGGGTGGCTGGACTTAGACCAAAGGAAATGCTAAGCATGTGCAATTAGCATTACCCATGCTAATTGCATGTATATTAGCATTTTTGCACATATGGTCTGCAGTTAAAACTAAAACACATGAAAAAACCTCTTTCATCCAGCAATATGACATATATTGGAGTAAGACAGTCTTGTTCTGTTTAGCTGTTTCATGCTAAGGCTTCTCTTGCATTCTCCTGAACTGCAGAGGCGCCGCTCTGACCTCCCACCAAACTGTTCAAGTCACTGGTTGCTGCTGTATAATTCATCTTTCAAATTACTGCAGATGCACAACAACACTGAAACTCAGAGCTCAGTGTAACTCCAGGCACTTAGGTCTCAAATTTTTTCTATCTCTGCACCAGCAAGGTGAGTAACCCATACTGATAAGAGAAGAGAGCTGCCATGGGGTACTGTCAGATCGATGGAAAAATGCCCATTAAAAAAAAAAAAAAAAAAAAAAAAAAAACAGTATCTCAGGACAAAGTCCACCAGGATCATTGAGATAATCAAGAGATCACTGCCACAGGGCACCTCACTCCTGGCTCTCTCCATTTTCACAGCTTTTCTTTCTCCCTTGAGAGCGGTGTAATTCTCGCTGCTCGAATGATGAAGGTCACTTCTGAGAGCAGCACACCTCATTTTTGCCTTTCACTGCACTCCCTGCTTAGTGTGTGCTGAATCAGCTCACAAAGCTCCATCAAATGCCAGACCTGATGTGGGGTAAACAGTAAGAGCACCCAGCCAAAGCAGAAGGCAAAGCAGCATATCAACAGAAGCCTAATTCTTCCTCAGGGATCACAACCTGAAACAGTACTGCTGTGGATATAGATTATTTTGTTTTCAAAAGAAGAAAAAAATAGGTGCAGGTTTTACATCTATATGAGATCATCACAGCTGTATAAGTCATCTAACTTTGGGGTTTGTAGTATTGGACAAGGAAAATCAGTTATCTAAAGAAAATGCAAATTTCTTCAAAGTACATCAATAGCTACCTTCATACCATTGAGGGTTTTTTGCACATCTTCCTCCCATATCAAACAAATTGGACAGAGTACCCAAAAATCCATAGAAGTGCAACTGACTTACTGGAGTTGGGATTGAAAAACAGGTCTGCTGAGTGTACAACCTCATCAGCAAAAAAAGAATGAGAGGTGATGAAAAGGGTATATCCATGTTATCCAGCATGCACTGTATTCCTTCATCTTTATGCCAGGCAGCAAGTTTGTGCAACATTAGGAGCAACATTCATATTCAACATTT
The DNA here is from genome assembly GCA_013398715.1 of Nesospiza acunhae. NCBI lineage: Eukaryota > Metazoa > Chordata > Aves > Passeriformes > Thraupidae > Nesospiza > Nesospiza acunhae. The sequence goes on along the minus strand of VZSU01000291.1, from coordinate 408,933 downwards.
TTATCTGGCTTGCAAGGTTTTCAAATCCTTATGTTATTAACCCTGGGTTCTGAAAACCTGCTCTGTTCATGCCTCTTTCTTCTACAGGTAGCTCAAAGTGTAGGTTGACATTAATTCAAAATTTGTCCTTAATTTCTAGGGACTTCTCAGGCACTGCCATTCTGTCAAACAAATAATTAAGAAAAGGGACATTATGGGCTTTGTGTTGACTTCAGAGATACTTAAATAGATTATCTGGGTCTTCTGCTGACTCTCTTTGGGATAGCATGTTGCACTGAGCACCTATCAGCAAACCACTCATCTCAGTATTGATTTGCACTCAGCACTTAATTGACATTTGTTTCTGCCTTTGAAACAATGACAACTGGAGATTCATTTTAAAGGATTCTAAAACTCTTTGGCAAGTTATTCAAGGGAAAATAATTTCTTGCAGGCAGCAGGTGTGGGAATTCATACAAAAGGAGGAAAAATGCATCATCTTTGCTACTATTCTTTCCCTTATACTGCCTCATTCAGGTGTAGATCTTGAACATGGGAAAGTGGCTCCTTAGAGTATTCTTTACGTTCACAAGGCCCAGAGAAAGGCTGGATCTTTAGCATGGAAGACAGTATTTCCTCTCAGCTATTTCTAATTTTCATTAATAAAGCCTGTCTTATTTTCAGATGTTAAAAATTGCTTCTGTACTTTAAGCATGTTTGATTGTTCTTTCCTTTCTTTTCACAACGATTGTTATAAAACATAAAACAGAAGGCATAACACCCCACTAGATCAGTATTTTTCCAGGTATTCTGTTGTAGGTAGTATAATGGCAGTGATGATATTCTGATATGCAACTCTAAGTGTTTCCTTTTCTTATTATTATTGTAGTATTTGGCAGTGCTTGCAGAAAGTTATTAATTTTATGTGGCCTTACATAACCAAATTTTCACTGATGGGTACAAGTACACATTTAAAAATATTTGTACAAATACAAGGTCCTCACTAAAAGTTTGTGCACTGTGCTTATAGTTTGTCATCTGCTGTAACAGACATTACTATGCACTGTAATTCAAGAAAAATGACAAAAATCTGTATGCTAGCCTTTATTCTCAAACAGGTCAGATGTGAAATCCAAGTTTTCTGGGATTTGGGCTACACTTAAAGCTTAACACTGTCTGTACCAGCGCCATAAAGAGGCAGATACTCTTTTTTTTTTTTTTTTTTTCTGTAAAAATAGCAAACAATAATTTTGTCATTAGTCCTTTGATAAAACTATCTGAAATTCCACATAAATCCATGAGGTTTAAAAATATTGTTCTGTCTCAAGCAAGAAATGAGTCTCCATTCATGATATAGAAAAGTTTAACCAGAAAAAGAGAAAAAGGTTGCATTTGTTTTGCACAAACTAAGTATCCCAAAGCTAATACACTAAAAACATACTGCATGTATGAAAAAGCAGCAAGTGTTAATCTGCAATTAATCACTAAATCATTTTCAGGGACCTTAAAAATTGTAACCCTTTTTTTTTTCCTAGAAAGACACTTTTCATCAAAGTTTTTAATTGCATGTACTGAAGCCACATATTTTCCCTTCCCTATCTCTCAATTCAGATTTTATCTAATTTTTATTGCATTATTAATGAAATAACTCTTTTTTCTCTCATATACTTCTGGACTAGTAGTGTAGAGGATTTCATTTCCAAACAGAGGTTGTTTGGGAAAAGATTTTTCAAAAAGGATTATCAGGTACCGGAGATCCAAAAATATTCTTATGCATTCCACTTCCCAAAGCTTACTAGACTTTAAGAGATTGTTAATTTGAAGGGAAAACTTAATTCCAATCATAGTGCAGCGGGTTTCTACCAACTGTTTAAGAAATACTGATTATTTTTTAGTGATTCTTGTGTTCATTACCCATTCTTCAAGATTTTGGTACCTGCCAGCAAGGCTTTCACCTTGCAAAACCATGAAGCCACAGCAGACCTTCAGCTGCAACCGACATGACAAACTCTTCGTTGCAGCTCTGAGTAAAAAGTCTTCAGTCTTCACATGCAGGAAGCACTTGGAAATGCAGCAGACATGTGAGTCTTGGCTGTTAATGCCAAGCGTGTGCATAAAATTTACAGGGTTTAATCTCCTGTTGAGCTTGTGAGATTCAGAGCACTGAAGGTTGCAGGGTAGAAGCCAAAGATTTAATTTGCACTTTCTACTGAGCACCTAAATGGAATTCAGATTGATTTGAAGGATTGAATTGGATTGAATTCAATATTATAGTTTGCAGCTACACCAGGAACAGCCCAGGAACTGTGGTGGTTCTCCACGAGGGGATCGTGGCTATACAGGGCAGACTGGCTACTAAGCACAATAAAATACACAGGGCATGAACAGTGGGCACAAAAAACTCCAGCTGGGCTAGGTCTTGCCCTCTAGTGTCAGAAACATGAGCACATGGGCCCAGGCTGAGAATTCTGGCTGAACACGCTCCTGGGGATAGGATTTTCACCTCTACCACAGGGGGCTAAGCGGAGCAAGCATCAGCCCTTTAGCACCCTCCTTGTTCCATGCTTCAACACTGAAAAATGGACATGAGGATCACTCCCTATCTGCTCTGAAGAGTCTGTCTACCTTTCTTGTTATTTCCACATCTGCAAAATTAGGACAACCACCTCTAGATATGATTAAAAGCAGCCACATTGCATACAAGATAATAACAAGGTACATATTGCTCTGAATTTTCAGGTGCACTGTTGGTATTTTTGAAGTAATATATTTCAGCTTTTGAATATATAAAGAAGATAGTATATTAACACTTGCCCTTCCAAATAAAGACATAAAAATATTAAAGAAATAAAAGAATAAATGTATTTGAACATACAATATCAATATATTTTCTCTACATCTACCTATAAATGACAGATTTGTGTTGATTCTTAACACAGATTTTCTTTGTATTAGTCCAAGAATTGTTAAGATTGGAAAATACCTCTAAGATCATCCAGTCCAACCAGCAGCCCAGCACTGCCGTGTTTAACACTAAACTGTACCCCAAGGGCCACATCTGGATGTTTTTTCAACACCTCCACATTTGGTGACTTCCCCATTTTCCTGGGCAGCCTGACAAAGAGATTTCAGAGAATAAATTTTTCCTAATATCTAATTAAGCTTAGTAGACCAAAAAAAAAAAAAAAACCAAGCTATTTTTGAGATCCATCTCCAATCAGAAGTCTCAGGATCTCAGGACAGCATGACAAAAAACAGCAACAAAACCAAAAATTATCCCACAGCATCAAATTTTTTATACATACAGGAGTAATACTGGCCTACTGTAAGGTAGTTAAGAAAAAGGGAGTTAAGGGAGATATCTTAATGTATATTCTGGCCACTTACTTCTCTGCCTTCACCTGTAGAGACCTGTGAAACATTATCTTTAGACCTCTACACCAAGATGGTCTTTTTGTCATTAAATACAATTTAATCCGAAACATTTACAGTTTTAAAACAGAATATCTTGTGTCTTCTATCAGATAATCCACACGAAGTGAAAGGTTTGTTGCTTTTTGCAGCTACATTTTAAAAGGAAGTGGGCATTGGCTAGGAAAATGTATCATAAAATTACCCTCTCTCACCAATAAACTGCTAAAAAAAGCTGGTTTACAAACTAAGAAGATCACAATGTGAGCACACAATTTAAAGCTAATGGTTTTATAGGCCAGAGCCACGAACAGGGCATCCTTATCCTGCGGTGTGAATAGGATTATCCCTGCAGACATTCCCCTAACATGGAATTAAGCTGTCGAGTTTACATTGCTGCTGCATGGAGGTGTGCACAAAATGAATACAAGTTCAGGTCAAGTGTAGTACTGCTCGACTATCACAGATTGCTCATGGGGCAAGGAAAAATAGGAGGAGAAAAAGGTGAGAGCTGAATTGCTGCTGCTAAGCATATTTTAGGACATTAACATAATTAGTCTTCAACAGAATTACTGGATCATGCTGAAAAGATGGTGACAACCATTTAAATGAAACTTTATTTAAAATATATGTATTTTGGACTTTAAACTCCTCAAATATCCTTGAATTTAAATCCTTCTAATTTTATTCCCAGAATTACCACCACACAAACATGTTTGCTTCCCTAATTACAGAAAACCATTAAAGTTAGTCTAAAAATACACAAAATTACAACTGTAAGCAGTTGAATATTCATGAATTCTCTATTGCACTCCCACAAAAATAGTCATAAAGTAGGTTATGTATTTTTTTCCACACAGTTTGCACACATCAGCAGCCTAAAGAGATTTCCATACCCCCACACACATCTGTGAATATGTCTAACTTTGTCTATCAGTGTTTGCTTGTTAGACTGAAAATTGAAAAGGGAAAAAAAAAAAAAAAAAAAGGGACTTATCACTTTGTTAATCACAGAGTACTATGTTGAAATTGTATATAATAATGTCTATAAAACCACAAGCAACGTAGAGACTCGGTAGGAAATTCTCCTTTCCCATACAAGTAAGGCGCTGAATCAAACCATCAGGAAATACCAAAGAAAGTTCATGTGATCCATAACAAAACTAGGGAGAAGTTTGTCTTTCCCACGATAAAACATCAATTTCTTTCAAACATTATGCAATCACGCCTATGGAAAAGCAACAAAATGTGCAGCTGAGGTTATTGAACACAGAAATGTGTCCAAACCCCTCCGAGCAGTGAGTGGCTGGGGACTGGAAGGACACTGGGGAGAAAGCACCATGCATGCTTTGCCTAATTCCTGTGTTCTCTTACACAGACAGTGTTCATTTTCCTACTCTCTGGGCATTGGAAGAGAGTTAACCTAAGGTAAATTAATTTTGTGTTCTCTTTGATGTGACAAGCCTGAGCAAACTGCATAATATATCAAAGAAAATGCTCCCTTTGCTAAATTTTAAGATTTCTAGAGGGAGGTGGATTGTTATTTTCAACAGCTATTCTCTGAATATTTACAAAATGAAAAAAAAAATAGGAACAATATAAATCAAAAAAATCCAGCCTAAGTGATTACATGGGAAAAAAAATAAATTTGCAATATTTTCTTTTATAAAAAAAGAGAAGCTAGTTCTAACTATATCTAAACAAAGTTTAGGACATGGGCTTTTATGCACTGGTAATATGTGAAAAAGGATGATCATGTGAATGACTTTATGTTAGAGCAGATCTCACTTACATAGATAAAGATTCCTATCTATGGAAAGCAAAAAAAGAATGTCTTTAAATATTTTTAACGGTTAATTATAATTACTTGAGAACAAAATAAACTTATCTAATCAGCAGATACTGCTCAATGTTTTCATGTTACCCATCAGATGACAAAAACAAATTGTAACAACAAAGAATTACTTTAGAATACATTTTCCTTACAAAAACGTAGTAACAAATGTGCTTTTCTATTCGTCCCATTTTCAAATTTCTTGCATTATTTATTTATTTAAATTATTTTCCATTTTGAAGAATATGATTACTACTTTGTAAAGAGAAAACATGTTCCAGAACTTCCAATCCTTCAAAAGAAAATGAAAAACAGTGATGGTATGTGTTCATATAACTGTTTAAAAATACTGACTGTTACTATAATAATAATAATTTGGGGATTATATTGCAGCTTATTTTTTACAGGTACCATGATATCAAAACATGTGACTAACAGGTAAGTATAAATTTACTAAATACAGCAAAAGAGCATCAGTAAATAAAAGATGTGAAATGGATCCAAGTAACTTCCCAGTATATGAAGAAAGCACCTATTAATATATTAAGTTATAATATCAGAATATATTAGACTAGGCAAATTATTTAGGGCAACCTGAAGTTTCAGTTTCATTTTTAATGCCCAATGTCTAATGACTTCTATTTTTAATCTGTTACAAGCTTAAATGAGCAAGACTGAAGAAAAGCAATAGACCTGTGAACAGCTTCATACTGGAAGCTGTCTGTGCAGTCATAGCAGGAGAATTCCCAGCTAATGTTATAAATGTGAATAAGACATAAAAGCTATACTGGACCCTAGCAGATTCTCATAGCAATAATTTCTATCAGTATGAGAGGAAAAGATTTGAGGTATTTACTGAATTCCCAAGGCTTCTCAAAACGTTTCAGAGCCTTTCAACAAGGCAAATTTGATAAACTGTTAAATGGTGGCACACTGACAAGAAATAGGAGTCCCTTCACCTTCTGGTCCTTTCCTCAAATGGAGCAGCCCCGTTCAATGCAATAATTTCTACTGATGGATATAGTGCAACTCAGACTGCAACTCATGGCCACATCTGAAGAACGTCCTGCTAAAACCGGGGGAGCTTTCCAGCAGGTCTGTGCAAACAGCAGCTACTTTCTTTGTTAAATGTACTATCTCCTCCCAACATAAATTATCAGTAACGAGATCCTAGTGACAAAGAAAGTGAATTTTTGTAGTGATTTGTATTTGAATTGACAGCTTGTGCAATATTGACTTCCACTTACTGCACACCTCCAGCTGAGTTAGTGAGATGGTGAAGTAGCTGAATCTTTTCACTGTTGTAGTCTCAGCACTCACAATTCCATTTGATAAGCTTGTCAGACCTACCCAACAGTAATATCTATGTTCAGCAATCAATTTTTGGCTCCTTATTTCCTGGAATGCCCCCACACACTGCAGTTTGCCTGAAGCAGATATGTATAACAAGGAAAGGACAACTCAGTACAATCTGTGTGACCTACCTCGATATTCTCATGCTTGATATATGCTGATCACACACCTACACCTCAAATGCATCACCTCTGAAGCAGCAGAATACCTAAGAAGCACATCTAACCTCCTATCACCTTTGCTTCAGTATTTTATCCTAATAGATATTCCTGCTAAATGATCGTCTTCACTAAATTGCGATTTTCCTTTGCACTCTGGGCGTGCTGACACTGGCTGCACACTTCCCTGCCAAAGGTTCTGCAATTCACCAAACAAGTTCTAGTCACTTCTTTTGCATCTGGTCTTCCTCAAACTGTTATTACTGGTCAAGTCCAAGAGGATTTCTGGAAAAACCAGAACTGCTGATTGTGGCTTATGTCTTCTATCAAACTGGATGAGGGTGCAAGAATGCTCAACTTTTTCATCAAGAATGTCATAGCTTGATCATATATTTAAAGATAAATGCAATAATTTCACAGCTTTTATACAGATAATTTAATTTAATCTCTTAAGTATTTTACTTTTTGTTATAATTTATCCTTTGTGTATTAGCAAATCACAGCAATAGAATGGATGAGAAAAATGTCTCAAGAAAAGCACATTCCTGTTCCAATAGGTGCATTATTTGTCATTTGGCACCTTGCATTACATTTAAGGGTAATTCGGTTTGAGCTTTTAACCAGCTTGAAATGTGTTTATTAATAAAGAAATCTTTGAAGGATGAATTTTTAGTACAAAGTCTAGGTTTCTCTTTAGCTCCTATGAGATTATTTAATCACACATTCAGTAGAGTGAAGTACATATTTTCACTTTGATAAATTCAATCAAGGACCATCATTTAGGGGTCAGTGTGATACGTACATGTGTTTCTCATCCTACCCCAAGCTTCCCACAAAATACAAAAGTTTGGTCAATACAGATACCTACGTCCACAAACAATTCCTCACTGCCAAAACAAATTATCATATCCAAATATTTTCCATTGTATTTTTACTGTATTATATAACAGTATTTGTAAATCAAAATTTTCGGTGAAAAGATCTTCCTTTATGAAAACCTATTTGCTTTTATGCTTATCTGAAATATTGTGAACACACCAGAGATAAAGTGTGTTAGCACTCAAAGGAAAGGATTCTAGGAATACTAAAAATACTAAAAATACTAAAATTCAGCCCTGATGTAACTAGTACGCCAAAAAAGTTTCCTCATGAATGTTTTTTCCTGTAAGTTTTAGTTAAATATTTATTTAATAGAATGCTTATTTAAAAGAAAGCTGCATTATGTTCATTAGATGTATTTTACTGAAGACAACCGAATTTTGAGCCATTCTGTCAAAGGCTTGTCTTTTTGAAATTTAAAAAAAAATGCACATGGCACTTAGAAATAATATTTGTGAGGAAATCTGCAGTGTAAGATTACAGCTTAAATCAAATTTCACACCATGAGAGGGATTCACAATAACATTAAAAAAATAATCTATTTTTTCAACTGCCAGTGATTCAGAAAAGCCAATAACATGGTGTTGGATAGCAGATACATGATTTTATTTAAATAGAATATAAACCCAAAATTGAGGGATTCATAAAACAAAAGCCTCCTAAAAAGATATCTTCAAGGCATTTCATTAGAACTGCTCAGAGCAACAGGTTTAAATGGATAAGATTGATAATAAGCTTAGAATATTACCTGATTTGTCTGCAGAAATAAGCTCCTACTCTTAAAAAACTCAGTGCTAGATAAATATATATACACACATATATATATACATACATATATATATAAATATATATGCACATATATATAAAAATATATATATATAAACAAACCATTTTTAAAACAAGTGAGCAAAGACAATCAAAATAGGGGTGCAGAAAATGGAGATATTAAAAAAGAAAAAGACTAAAGATGCTGAAAACCATAAAAACCCCATATTGTCAAGGAAAAAAAGTCAGAGGTATCTATTTAAAAGGAAGGACAAGTACACAGAGTACAAATAACTTGGAAGATTTTTGAAGTTTTCCTTAAGACCTTCCACACCTGCTCGTAGTCATTGTTGGCTTTCTGTTATGATGCATTTTTAACAAGATTTTTAGCAGGTAATTAGGAAGTCAAAGTACTAGTTTTTGATGCCAAACTTCATACTGCTGACAGCATTCTTCACCACAGTGTTTCACACAGGAAGAGTGATAATTTCTAGCAAGACTGGCTCCAAGTTCCCCTGTGTGAAAAACGCCAATCACTTCTTTTTAAAATTTTAAAGTTTAATAGTAATAAAAGGTTTATAAAAATAGTTAGACAATTAGAATAATAACAATTTGGACAAATTGAATTAGGACAATATGAGACAATAAATACAAAGAGTTACGGGCGTCCAGGTACCTTTTTCTGGGCAGCATGAGCCCGAAAAAGGACCCACGTTAACAAAGGATTAACCCTTAAAAACAATGGCCTGTTGCATAGTCATACACTTCATGCATGATGCATAAATTCCATTCAAACACAGTATTCTGTCTGGTTATCGCCAACTTCTTCCTCCGAATCCTAGCAGCGTCTTCGAGGCGGGAAGAAGTTCGTTTCTTCTGATAATGGGGCAATAAATTCTTTTTCTCTGAAAGATTTAGGTGTCCTGTGGCTGCTATCTTGCTGCGAGTCCTTTCTTTAAAAAAAGTCTCCTACATAGCATAGTTTCTATTTTAACTTTTTTTTTTAATAGCCTAAAACTGTATTTAACACAGTACTTAAGAGAATTAATACAGCATTACTTTCTAACACAACACATATAATATTCATTTTAATATTTGCAAAAAGCCAATCATAAAATGCATGCATTTTTTCACACCCTGCAACTGAGATGCAAATTGCAAAGTTCCGTTTGATTTTCACTGCACAACTCAGGCAGAATTTGGCATACAGTCACTACTGACAGGAAGAACCTGAGAACTTCTAATCTAGAGCCCCACATGTTTGTTTCTTTGTTAGAGGATTGCATAGTATATTTGTGTTTACCATACAACTATATTTAACTTTTCTAGCATGCATGATATAATAACATTTTAAAAGTTTTACTCAGCATACTGAAGTCGGTGACCATTTGAAGAGTCTAGAAGCTACTGTGCTCCCAGCTTACTTTTTGGGTTCAGAAATACTTAAAAGTCTCTTATATTAATAGTTGGGGGCTTCTTAAATCCAGGATTATATTGAATAATTTATATGATATTCAAAATTATGACATTCCTATAACAGAAAAAATGCACTCAGCTATAGGCATCAGGATGTAAAGACAAATTTAAAAATTAACTTTGAAATTAATCCCTCTCAAAAGACTTAATTCTCTACTTGCCTTCAAAGATATACTTTCTCCAAGAACTCAGAAGACCCTAAACCTCTTGAATTAATTAGAATTCACATTCCTACCTCCATGAAAATGTTTTTCCTTCATCTTTTTAACAGACATATTAAAACTGAGTATTCCTGTTTTTTCCCAAAGTTGCCAAAACTGTTTCTAAAGAAGAAGGCCTGCAAGAGCCTAGCAACAATCAATTCCCATAAATCACCATGAGTGCCTTCAGCTGACATCAAAACCAACTGGA
>VZSU01000291.1:379084-398616 GCA_013398715.1 Nesospiza acunhae | reverse complement strand
AGCAGGATTATTAGACAAGGCATTGCATGTCATGGCACATTAAGGCAGAGTTTAGAATTAATTTTCAGAGGCTTTAGAGAACTGTTTAGAGCAGTTAAAGAGGAGGCTTGCATCACTCTTTTCTGCCTTTTTTCAGAGGCTAGGTAAGAACAAGAACAAAAGTATCAAAGCTAGAAGTAGATAACATTAATCTTCTTTTTTCATTACCTTTACAGTGTTAACTTATCATATCAAGCTGAAAGCAAGCTTTCATTTTTTAAAACAGGTTTCATTTTACTCAAATTTGTTGAAATACCATGATCTTAGGAGACAAAGAAAATAAATTAGAGGTTTCCAATATACTTCCAAATCTAAAATTCATTCCATTTCACTGGCAGAACACAACATATTTTAATTATCAACTTCTGATCAACTGGAAAACATACATCTTCATTAAAAGGATCTTGTTTCAATGATTTGCTTCTGCCAGAGGAGCCCACCACAACAATCTCTTTCTCATCTCCTTCTTCCACACCACTTTCCTCCAAAAGAACAGGTGAAGTTTTAGGCTGTTTCAACTCTCCTACTGATGTTAACCTATTTTGGCAAAGACTTTGTATGACGGTGTTCACAGGGGTCTTAGGAGGAGGGAAGAGATGAGGATCTGACTCCATGTTTCAGAAGGCTTGATTTATTGTTTTATGATATATATTACATTAAAACTATACTAAAAGAATAGAAGAAAGGATTTCATCAGAAAGCTAGCTAAGAATAGAATAGGAAAGAATGATAACAAAGGTTTGTGGCTCAGACTCTCTGTCCGAGCCAGCTGACTGTGACTGGCCATTAATTACAAACATCCAACATGGGCCAATCACAGATGCACCTGTTGCATTGCACAGCAGCAGATTTTGCATTTTTGCATTTTGTTCCTGAGGCCTCTCAGCTTCTCAGGAGGAAAAATCCTAAGGAAAGGATTTCTCATAAAAGATGTCTGTGACAACTTTGAACACTGGAGCAATGCCAGGACCTGGATGTTGTCCCTTGCCTCTACGTGGAAAAATAACAGGACACACCTCTGTCACCTCTAGCATATGATAAGGCCTCAGATTCCATGTAGGAAATTGAATCTAGGTAGCAGCTTGAAGCCTTTACTGACATGTGGGGCTGTGGGTGGGGGATAAATGAGAAGGAAAATCCTGCCTGAACAAAACCTTAGCACACAGGTATGCAAGAAACCACACAAGGTGTGATTAGTCTCACTGAGGTGCAGCCTTGTGCCTCAGCAGTGAGTAAACTCAGCACATCCTGTAACTCCCGGTGCCAAAGGCACACACAGCGTGACTTGTGACAAGGTGTTAATCAGTCAGAGCTGGGAACCTGTCTGCCCTTCCTGCTGCATCCTGGGGACACAGGTTTTCCCTTATTCTGCTGTCTTGGCTGGTGAGCAGCAGTGACACTCAGCTGGCATTTAACAGGGACATAAGTGCCATGAATAGAAGTGTCAGCAGGACAGAGCTCCTCCATGTCCCCTCCAGCCTGCTGGTGAGATGCCAGTCACAAGCAAAGCAACACAGGATGATCTCAGGTGCTTTGAATAAGTAACAGACTTCTTGAAACTTTGGAAAATATACTATTCTGGCATTTCTGATAGTCTCTTTGGCAAGCTTCAGAGAAAGCTGGATGTGCAGTTTTCAGATCCAGTTTGGAACATCTTTTCCTTTACAAAGTCATCATCTGAAGAAATAAAATTACAACATTTTATAACATAAAATTGTGACTTGCAGACCTTTTGTCACTGCTTTACACTTGCAAGGCTCTTTGCATGTTCAAAGCTCCCAACATTGATTAGGTACACAGTCTACAAGAAGCAATTTCTAAATAGAACAGCTGGAAACAAATCCTGCCAGTGCTGTTTAAATTGAAAATACCATTCTTGCAGACAAAATGTTCATATGTATGTTCATTTAGTAGCAATTACCTAGCACTAGAACAGCCAATACCTGAAAGAAGAAAGGAACTTAATTTACCTTTGCTTTTCTTTCCATGTCCTTTTAAGTACCTGTTCAGGCAGAGGAGTTAAAACTCAGGGAAGTTTCTTTCCTCCTTGCCCACTCATTCAGTTGTATTGATTGAAAAATTTGATTTTTTAACGGACAAAGTAAGCTTTCTTTCATTTCTAGAAAGAAATAGAACCACTCCAGAACCATTCTTGAATGAAAATTTAGCTATTTTTTTTAAAAAAAGCTTTTAGTGACTCAACTGTAATCTAAACCAGATTTGTTTCTTTCTGTTACAACTGTAAATTTCCACGTAAACTTTATCAGAAATTTAAAAGTTACAGTATGCCATTTAGTTTTCACCATTTAAGAGGTAAATAAAAATACTGAAATTGTCATTTTTGAAGCCTTGGTCCTATTTTTAAGCAATGTTATGCAAGTGAAAGACTCAAGAAGACTGTATTCTTTTACAGAAGCACTGTGGTACGCATATCTTAAATGTCTTTTTACTTGACTTCTGTATTAATTAAATTCTCAAATATAGCTTGTTTTGAATAATAGGAATTGAAATTGGTTTAAATAAGCCGTTATTTTCTGCAAGTTTTCCAAGTTCAAATACATTTTTTTCCCCCCCAAGGAAAACAGCATATTGGTCTTTCTCCAACATATTTAGAGTTTTGCTCAAGGTTTTCAGCTGTCTAATAAAGTATATTTACTGGCTTCTGAAATGAAATGTATCATAAGACTCTAAAATTTAGTATATTATATAGTGTCATGTAAATGAGGAACTCTGAGACATTATTTGTAACCATTTAAAATTCTTAAAAAGATTTTATAAGAAATGTATTGCATTGATCTGTTTCTAACATATTTCATTTAAAGAATGGGGATGTCAGAAAAGCTTTGCTTAATGCAACTTCAAGTATGGATATAATAGTTCTGAAATCTTCTTCTTTCACATAATAATCTTCATCACCATCATGCTTGTATTAATCAATTTACAAAATCAAGCATTATTAACACATTTATTCAATGACATGTTTTATTGACCACTTAGATCTCATTAGATCAACTCTTGGAAGCTACTGCAAAAAAGTATTCAGAAACAATTTTTAGAAATTGTTTCTATCAATTTTCTATTATGGAAGCAACAGATGCTTCTTTCTGAGTTGACAGGAAAAATTAGCTTCATGAAGCCATGACATTGTTGTTTAAGATACCATGAAAGTGTTTACATTAAAACCAGAAACAAAGTTTTCAATTTGTATTGTCAGGAAATATCTATAAATTTTAGATTCAGGAAAGTTTTTAGCAGTATGCTGAGCTGTAAGTTATGGAGACCTAAGAATTACTAAGCTTTATAGGCTTCTTAGTGTCAGGAAAGGGAAAACTGATTATTTAAAATATTTATCTCTGATGAAAAAGGTTATCTACTTCCACAAAACCCCCTTTTCAAACTTGTGCTAAATGGAAGCAAGTAGAAAATTATTCCTTCCTGTCCTATTTTCAGGAGAATTAACATTGATTTCTTCCTAGTAAGGGCAGTAAATTATCAACTACAAATGAGTGCATCATTTGATCCAAACATAATATAAATACATAGGCATAATCAAAGCAGATTTTAAATTCCTGGATAACCTTGGAATCATCTCAGAGCATCTCATGCCTATTAAGAACATATTAACAAAATCACTTTGGCACTCCTGTGCTGCTTTCACAGACTGTTTTATTGAATTCTTAACTTCATCCTGTTTTTCAAAACAGACTGTAGTGGCAATCATTTTAGGTACAACCTGAAGTACACTAACAGTGTTTGAAAAACTTCCTTATGAGGAGAAACCTCCTTTCAGTAACCAAGACACCTTTAGTTATAAAACTGGGGATGCTACAGTACTTATCACCCTGAACCAAGCCTCCCATTTGCTGCATCTTCCTACGTTTTTTATAACTCTAAGAGCATCTCAGAGAGGAAGATTCTGTTTGTCACCTTTTTACATACAGAGAATAACCTTTCATGAAAGGAAAAAAAAAAAAAATGATAGTTTTTATTAAATTCCTTTAACTGGTGTTGAATGTCAAAATATTTAAATCCCACTCCCATGAAAGAACCGCTAGGTTGTTTCAGCAGATTAATTATTTCTACAAAAGATAGAAGAAAGCCTTTATTACTGTATGAAAAGGAAGTTGTGATGTCAGAGAAATTATTTTTATCCTGCTTATGTGGAATTGCTGCTGTAAAACAAAATAAGCAAACAGTGGGAAGGTGACTTGATATGCCAACAACACACAACCATTGTTGTTTTCACTCATGAGAAAAGCACCACTGACTGATAGAATACCTTGATGTAGCCTGTACTTGAAATGCACAGATATTGCAGTAGAGATTTCATTGTTATTTCACATGAAATTTGCCTTTTGCGCCCAATGAACTCATAAGGGAGAAGCTTATTGTATTGATATACTATATGAACATATAGTATGTTCTTCCATGGCAACCAACATCACTGAAGAGTAGCTCAGGGATGCAGGTGAATGTCAGAGGAGCAGATGGATCACTCAGAAGTGCTCCATGCAGAGGGCTCAGAGGCTGTTTCTCACCTACCCCTCTGCAGTTATTCATCATATATAAAGTTCTCCCAGCAACTACGTTAGCAGAACCACCCTGGGGACCAGGGCCAGCAATAACTCCGTGACTGCTATGAAGCCTAAAGTGGTCCTGCCATCTAGAGGAAAATCTGCTCCAAGGCTTTGGAAAAAAAATTCAGGAGTCATTCAGAGGAGCATTCAGCAGTACTGGGGAATCCACCGGGCAAGGACAGGAAGAAGCCTGAATTTCTTTGAAGACAATTTGCCTTGGAAATTTTGAAGTTTAACTGATACCTAGAGATTTGCATGCATTAGGAATTGGCTTGGTCTGATTTCCCATTCTAACTTTAGCAGATAAAAACATCAAACAAAAAGCTTGTTAGAAAGTCATTAGTAAGAAAAAAGCAACAACTACTATTGCCAAATAGGTTTCTACATCACCTGCCTCCTGTGCTTATGATTTATTACATCTGTTTCTGCACAGAAAGGTGATTTAGAGAGAATTTGTTTGCATATTAAACTCTGGAAAGTAGTAGGGGTATGCTAGGAAGGCAAGACTCAGCAAGTAGTGGATTTGAAACTTCCTTGGAAAAACATGATGTAGAAAAATAACACAGCTCAGTATAGCTCCCCTGAGGTTTTGCAATTTTTATTTGTGGGCTGTCCCATTAGACAGAAGACACAAGACTCTGCTTCCACTGAACTCATGCTGCAAGGAAACAGTAAAACGAGGAGAAGAGAATTAAAACTGAGAAAATTTGGCTTATACTTCAACAACTGACAGAACATTTATAAAGTTTAATGTCCTGGGGTGACTTTCTGATGCTGAATTGCATCCCCACCCATCTGTTTAGCCCAGAAATAAGTTTTGCACTTTTAAGACTAGTTCTGAGAGCGAGGGTGAGGGAAGAAAATATTTTCCCAAACCAGCTGGGGAAGGGGCTGCTTGAATCTGCTTTCTAGAGAAACCCCTTTAGAGGTTTTCCCTCAAATTTGCCCTAAACCAGGACAGTGCAATAGCTTCATTAGCACTTTAAGAGAATAAAGAACCCAGGGAAAAGAAGTGGGGTTATATTTTAAAGAGGTGTCAGGCATGAACATCCTCAGGGCTGTTGCTCTCATTGTAGTCAAAAGTTAGAAACTGGACATATTTTCCAGTTTAAACCACAGAGATTGGTGGAAAAGTGATGTTTGCAGCTATTGCAG
The DNA here is from genome assembly GCA_013398715.1 of Nesospiza acunhae. Lineage (NCBI taxonomy): Eukaryota > Metazoa > Chordata > Aves > Passeriformes > Thraupidae > Nesospiza > Nesospiza acunhae. The sequence goes on along the minus strand of VZSU01000291.1, from coordinate 392,845 downwards.
CTACACAGCCCAGAAGACAGCATTTACAGATGGATCAATTATTTAATTTATTAATTGTGGGGTAAAGTGTATGTGCAGAAGCAATCCCCTATATACTCAGCACCTAGGCTAAGTTTCAAGACATACAGAAACTCATCGTGTTAAATAGCAAGCTATTGAAAAGATCCTTGCATATCAGGCTATTAAGAAACTTCTGTTAAAAACATCATTAACATTGTCTTGTAAGTGAACTGGGATTATTCTTGAGTTCAGCTGATCTCTTTCTGTGCAGATATGGGAATTTCTTTCCTATGATGTGCTATGGTAAATTGCTAGAAGGGCTGGCTTTTCGCAGAGAAGCAGAAGCCAGACTCCACAGCTTCTTAGCAGAGACCCAGTGCCCTGCAGTCCACTATTATGCCACCACTACCATTTCTACAAATCCAGTGTCTTCCATCATCATTGCAGTGGCCTGCAGCTGCTTTCACACAGCCAAATCACACTGAATACAAACCCAAGCTAGAAGCGATCTCCTTCCCCACCCATTCCTACCATTTGTCATTTCTCTCCATCCTACAGGGAACTTCCCACGTGCTCCTAGAGAAAGGAGGCCCTTAATGACAAGGATCATTTATGTTTTAAATGATAATATGTTAATATTTGCCCAAATATTATGTTATATATGCCCAAATATTTCTGTTAGTATTTGCCCAAATATGTAGTGCACAGGAGTCTAAAATACAGTTATTTTATTTATAAATTGTGCTCAAAATAACAACTTGAAGCTTTTTGTAATGTTCTATTTCTAAATTCCACATTTCAAAAGGCCACTTAGAGCTCTGCTTCCTTAGATGTTCCTCATCAATCAAGGTAACTGGCTTTGAACTTGTTTCTCTTTTTCTTAGATATAGAGATTACCTCATTCTATTGTAATTGTTGATTGTATTGAGGGATTGCTGATTTTCCTGTTCTAAAGTTTATTTCTTTTTTCTTCTCTTGAAATATCATTTTTCATTCATACTGTTAACTTCATTATGGATTTCCTCATAAAAACAAGAAATAATTTTTCTTTTAATCCTTCCATGTGAGGAAACATCAGGCTTATTACCAGATTTGTGAGGCTTAAGGAAACACGGAAGGAAAACAAGCATTTTCTGTGCTGCAGCTTGCTCCACTGGGAAGGCCTTCTACTATTAAAAAATCTGCTGCTGTCAGAACCGACAGTCAGGCACAATCCTCTGCCACTGATAAATCAGAGAGTGAGAATCAAACCAGAAAGCAGCCTCACCACCCTGGATTTCAGGGGTTGAGCAATAGGCTGAGCTTTCTCAGTGTCACAGGCACAAGGACAGGATACCAGCTTTCCTCCATGCCAGACCAAGATCCATTACTCCCACCTCACCAGTCTTTCCATAGTCCTGGAGTCCCCTGCACACACCTCCCAGGGCTGAAGATGTATTTTGTAGTGCATCTTAAAACCAGTTCACTTCTTCACTTTCAGAATAGAGTAATACATCTTTGGAGCCTAAATTCAAGCAGAAGGTCCTTCAAGACTGTTTCTGCTGTGGATCTGTGGCTTTGCATTTTCTAGACTATTTTGTGTGCATGTTGCATTCATTGTTTCGGTACTGAGGAGCAAAATCCCTGCAGACTGACTTAGAAAGCAACAAAATAAAAATCACACTTCTAAAGCATTAAAAAAAACAAACAGGCATCAAACCTGAATTTAAAAATAATCTTCTAGTTATTTAAATATAAAATATACTACAGAAGCATGGCTCCTGAGCATGAAAAAGGCACTGGTGAATAAAGGCCAGGAAGTAACAGAGCAGGATGCAGATGCTCTATGCTAGCACAGAGCAATGCTACCACCTTCTGGAGAACCAGAGGCAGCCACTGCTCGGCTCCGATGGAGCTCCCTGTTCCTCTGGCACAAAGGAGCAGGATGCACTTAACATGAGAGAATGTATCGTTAAACCTTCGGTACAAGAAAATGTGCCCCCATTGCCTCGCAATAGCAGGCAAAATTATTTTAACTTGACTGCCTTCTTTCAGTGAAGGATTTTGTCTTTTACCACGCGTTATCCACTAACTTGTCACACCAGCTAACAAGAAAAGTGCTTCTGCAGGTGTCACGATCCATCCTTACAAATGGGTTTCGTGATGGTTCGTGGATTGATCACAGGGTGCAAAAAGAACCGACACGGTACAAGGGGGTTTGCAATGATCATCAAAACAAATGCACCTTTATTGAATGACCACAGCAAAATGTGATAGAGACATTAAGGGAGAGAAAGAGATAGAGAAAGAGAGAGAAAAGAGAGAGGGGGGCAATATAGCTACCAAACGTAGAGACAAAGTCATTTGGTCCAGTCCAGTCGAGGATCCGCCTGTTACGTTGGGGAGATCTCAAAATCTCTAGCTCACTCAGAGGTTTTTATTATGATAATTCTATTGAAAATTGTGGGGTGGGGGAAACAGATACAATATGGGATAGATGTAACAGGTAGTCCATGCTCTCAGCAGTAACCGAGAGCCATTGTCTTCTTGGTCCAGCGGTCACAACCTGCAGGCAAACATCTCGCTTTGGTCAGCTTGCCTCCCCTCACACCTCCCCCGGGCTGGGGGCTTCAGCCCCAGTCCTTGGGAGTAGCAGAGGGGCCTTTTCACATGGGGGTTCCATGTCTCAGTCCCTGGAAGGAGCAGAGGGGCCTTTTCACATGGGGGTTCCATGTCTCGGTCCTTGGAAGGAGCGGAGGGGCCTTTTCACATGGGGGCTTCATGTCTCAGTCCTTGATGGAGAGGCTCCTTACATCTCAGTCTGTCTGTGACGGTGGTTGTAAAACAGGTGAGGGTCTTCTGTGGGGGGACCACCCAGAACTCAGGAGAAGTCCAGCCTGGCCGAGAGGTGGGACAGTTTCCAAGGTTACTGCAAACAGGGCACGGTGCTCCCTTCTTCACTGGGCTCAGTGTAGCACACAGCAAACAACACCTGTGAAAACAATAACTCAGCACTGTGCTCTCAGGTCTCGGGGCCTTTGGCGTGTGACTTTCTCCTTCAGAGACAGAGATTTTCAGACAGGAGGGGTCTTCTCTTCAGTGGTCCCCAAATGACAATCGCGAGGCAGATGAGGGATATTTCGGACAGACTCTCCCAGCAGGTGAGTTCTGAAGTTTACATGATTCACCAAAATGCACACGCTCATTTTCAGACTCGGACGATGTTGTTCCTCAATGAGATTGTGATGAGAGCAGTTGTCTGTTGAAGGTCGCTGCCTTTCTGCAGACATATTTTGGCTTAGCAGCCCAATGCAGCAGCACAGAATTCCAAAACATCTGCTGCTAAGCATTCTGCAGAGATGTGAAGGAGTTCATTGTCAAAGCAGCCATCCTGTTGTGCACTAACAAAGAAGGGACAAACTGGAAAGGAACTTGTCCAAGTATGTCCGTGCTGCGAAGATGTAGCAATGAAAGAGATATTCCTACAATATTTTTTCCTGTTTGAAACACTGCTTTCCCTGGACAACATATTTGTTCTGCTGAACACAATCAATCTTAAAAAAGGAAATACTACAAATGTTCACAAAAGTACTTTTTAACTTGGAGAAAAAGTATAAAAGCAAAAGAGCAAAAGATTAATTTTAAAATCTCTTAAGCTGCCATGTCTGCTGTATAATGAACATATACTTAAAGTTATATATAGCAAAAAGCTTAATAGCAAATCCCATAGAAAGTTTTGATTACATTGAACTATATTTCTCTATTTGATAAAAAGAAAATAAATATTCTCCCTTTAAATAGAAGATGTTCTCCCAAAACCAGCTGTGTTCTGGACATTACTGGCATTGGACAAGCTGTTTGCACACATCAATAGAGGAGTATAACCTTCAATGTGGAGGTTTAAACCTTCAATTAAGACATTTATGGGTGGCATAAATTGAATTCTGTCTCAACTTCCAACAATGAAATGCAACTCTTGTTCCAAAGTCTGCATGAAGATTCTGAGCAACTTACAGATCACAGAAGTGACAGTTTGTATCTTTTTTGGTCTATTTGCAACCCGTATATTTTTAAAGTGGATTTTAGGCTACTTTTTCCTCCAGACAGATGGAAAAAAAAAACAAAATACAAAAAACACTAGAAAAAGAAGCACTGAAAGACTATTATACATTTCTCACAGATAAAATGGCATGGAGTAAAATTTAGGAAGTCTACTTCCTAAAACTTTATCATCTTCCACCAGCCATCCAAAAGTTTACATGTAACTTAAAGGTACTTGTTTCTTCTTTTTCTCCTGCACCATCCTGTCACCATCAGCCTCACTAAAAAAGCCCACTGGCTTTGGCTCAAAAATGTTTAGCTGTAGATAGTACACATACAGACAAAAGTCTGTTCTTATGAACACAATCTGAACAGATTCTTAGCAGGACACGAAGAAATTAGCATAGGAAATTCTTTAATCTGCTGGTATTTGGTACATCATGTACTCATTACATACAGAATAATCCATTGATTGCCATAACCTAAAATTAAAAATGTATAGCAGAAGCTGAAAATGAGCAGGAAGCATTTCTTAAAGGCAAGAGCATCTGATCTCAAGAGTATCTGATACAGGAATGCAAGGCTAATTAATTATTTCTGCAGTCAAATTTCAAAAATCACATACTATAGAAAAACTTGCAAAAATTATAATTAAAGCATCATGTGAGGTGCACAAAAGGAATACAGGTTACCTGTATCAATCATGAACCAGGGGGGAAAACTGTTTAAAGGCTGGTCTATCATCTAAAACAATAAACTCCTGGGTTTTGTTTTTAGCTAGTTGTTGTGGTTTGACACTGGCCAAAGGGTGGTGTCACTCACCCTCTGTGGCACTCACCCTCTCCTGCCACAGCTGGGCAGAGCAGAGAGAAATTTAATGAAGGCTTCATCAGCTGAGATAAATTCCAGGAAAAAACATTCCGAGGGCAAAACAGGCTCAATTTAGAGTTGCAAAGTCATTTGAATTTATTACTAAATAAATTAGAGAAAGATAATGAGAAGAATAATAAGCCCTTAAAACCACCTTTTCTTCCCCCAGCCCCTCCTTCCTTCCCACCAATAGCACAGGGAGACAGGGCATGGGGGTTTTATCAGTTCGTCGCCTGAAGTTTTCTTCTGCTGCTCCAGGAGAGGAGTCCTTCCCCTGTCGGACCGTGGGCTCCCTCCCACAGGAGACAGTTCTCTGTGAAGTTCTCCAGATGATTCCAATCTCATGAGCAGCAATCCTCCCAAACATGAGTCCTTTCCATGGGCAGCCATTCCTCCCCAAACCGCTGTGCCGTGGGTCTCTCTTCCCACAGGGAGCAGCGCTCCAAGGCCAGGCTGCTCCAGCCTGGGAGCTGGGCCCTCTCTCTCCACCAGGCCTCCCCCTGGAGCAGAGCCTCCTCCGGGCTCTCCCGCTCTGTGAGGGCTCCTTCCCCAGGGCTGCGGGTGGATCTCTGCCGTGGATCCCCATTCCCCTGCGGGTGGATCTCTGCATTCCCGTGGATCCCCATTCCCTGCAGGTGGATCTCTGCATTCCACGTGGATCCCCATTCCCTGCGGGTGGATCTCTGCATTCCCGTGGATCCCCAGGGGCTGCAGGGCCGCAGTTGCTCCACCATGGGCTCACCATGGCCTGCAGGGGAATCTCGGCTCTGGGGCTGGAGCGCCTCCTGCCCTTCCTTCTCCCCTGGCCTTGGTGTCTCCATGTCGTTTCCCTCACATGTTCTCACCTCCTCCTCTTCTCTGGCTGGAATTAAAACCCCACCACTATTTTCCTTTTGATTACTTCTTGAATATGTTATCAGAGAGGTGTTACCATCAAGTCTCATTGGCCCAGCCTTGGCCAGCAGCATGTCCGTCTTCAGAGCCATCAGGGACATGGTGGAAGCTTCTAGCATCTTCTCACAGAAGCCACCTCTGTGGCCCCCCTGCTACCAGAAACCAGGCCATGCCAAATGTGAAAAACGCCAATCACTTGTTTTTAAAATTTTTAAAGGTTAATAGTAATAAAATGTTTATAAAAAGTAGTAATACAATTAGAGTAATAATAATTTGGATAAATTGAATTAGGACAATATGAGACAATAAATACAAAGAGTTACAGACGTCCGGGTACCTTTTTCTGAGCCCGAAAAAAGACCCACATTAACAAAGGATTAACTCTTAAAAACAATAACCTGCTGCATATTCATACACTTCATACATGATGCATAAATTCCATTCAAACACAGGATTCTGTCTGGTCAGTGTCAACTTCTTCCTCCGAATCCTAACAGCGCCTTCAAGGCAGGAAGAAGTTCGTTTCTTCTGATAAGAGGGCAATAAATTCTTTTTTTCTGAAAGATTTAAGTGTCCTGTGACTGCTATCTCAGTGTGACTCCTTTCTTTAAAAAAAGTCTCCTCCATAGCATAGTTTCTATTTTAACATTTTTTTATAACCTAAAACTATATTTAGTTATAACACAGTACTTAAGAGAATTTATACAGCATTACTTTCTAACACAACACATATAATATTCATTTTAATATTTGCAAAAAGCCAATCATAAAATGCATGCATTTTTCACACCAAATCAACATACAAGTCTGACAGTTTCTATAAACTACTAACTACTAAACATAGTACTAACTTCTAGGAAAAACTAAATTTTGTCAACACAGTTCTTAGGAAAGGAATGAGTATAAAAACCATTCTTTATGATATGAAAACAAAAAGTAGCAAGAGTTCTGAAAAAGGCTGTTTGTCATATTTGAAAATTATCCAAAAATGTGTTATATAACAAAATGAATACCGAAATAATTCTAGAAGATTTCAAAACAATAAAATAAAACCTGAACTATTTGGCTTTCTTAGAAAAGTAAAATTTAAGAACTGGAAAGTCTTGTAAGTGATAAAAGCACGTAGGGCCTGGAAAGTAGTAAGATCCTACCTCCTAGGACAGTGAGAGAAATTTTGAAAAGATGCGCTGGTTTTTCATTAAGTAAACCTCTCTGGAAAGGATCTGGAGGTGCTGGTGACAGCTGCTGAACATGAGCCAGCTGTGCCCAGGTAGCCAACACAGCCAATGGCATCCTGGCCCGGATCAGTAACAGTGTGGCCAGCAGGACCAGAGCAGGGATTGATTGTCCCCCTGTACTCAGCACAGGTGAGGCCGCACCTCAAGTGCTGTGTCCAGTTCTGGGCCCCTCACTACAAAAAAGACACTGAGGTGCTGGAGTGTGTCCAGAGAAGGGCAGTGGAGCTGGGGAATGGTCTGGAGCACAAGTCCTATAAGGAGCAGCTGAGTGAGCTGGGGGTCTTTGGGGCCTGGAGAAAAAGAGGCTTGGGTGGAACTTGGGTGGAACTAGAAGTTCTCTAGTACTCCTTGAAAGGAGGCTGTATCCAGGTAGAGGATTGCCTCTTCCCCCAGGTAACCAGTGACGTGATGAGAAAAAATGGCCACAAGCTGAATTACAAGAGCAGTCTTAGATTGAATACTGGGAAATATTTCTTCAACAAAAGGGTTGTCAAGCATGGGAACAGGCTGCCCAGGGAAGTAGGAGGGCCACCCTCCCAGGAGGTATTTAAAAGACGTGTAGATGCGGCACCTGGGGACACGGTTTAGTGGTGAACATGGCACTTCTGGGTTAGTGGTTGGTGTCAATAATCTTAGAATTATAGAATCAGCAAGATAGGAAAACACTTCTAAGTAGGGAAGATGAGTTTTTAACAGAACATCAGCTTCTACAACAGAAGATATCTAGTCTTGTTACCTAGAAATTCTTCCCCTGTAAGCCAACTTACTTCAAGAGATGTTACACTGCCAAATTACAACCACAGCCTTTTAAGAACTGACAAATATTTGAAGATATGAGATCTTTTTTTTTCCAGACAGCTTATAGTCTTAGGCAAATAGCTGTAAATGTTGCTCATTTTTAAGTAGAATTTAGAATGAAGACTACTCATGAGATGTCAATCACTGCGTCTATCTCAAATTCACAGTTCCTCTCCAAAGGATTCAACAAAATAATAGAACTACCATAAGGATACACAATACATTCCGTAAGCTGGAATGGTAGCCCATTGCTTTAATTTCTTCATGTTTTTCACTGTACCCTTGAGATGGGATAATTGCATTGAGTATGTACAACATTTTCTCCTATTAATTTTATTCCTAATTAATTTTTTCCTATTATGACATTAACATTTGTCTACTTGTGCAAGAAGTTTTTTGTCTTCCTTTCCTTTTCTGTCACAAGCTACAGGTAAACAAAACTCATAAGCCAGAAAGAGGGCAGAGGTAGGCACTGCTTAATCTAAAGACAGAGTTAAAATCCAGTTTAAGAAGTCAGAACCTTGGTTTAGGTTTCTGTTTTAATTATTTGAGATCAGTTAGGTATCCTCAGCAACAGTGCTCAAACTCTATGCCAACATAACTTTTCATTATTTAAAATGTAGTGCAAAAGACATGTAGAATGAGAATGACTGTGTTTAATTAAGTCAGGGTGAAAAATGCAAACATACTATTTGTTCACTTCACAAAGATTTAAATGCACACAAAATTTTCTAATAAAGAAGTTCAAGACGTTACTGCATTTTAAAAGCATTTTTGTTAGACAGTAGGTTCATCATAAGATTTTGACTGCACTTCAATGCCACAACAGGGAGCATGCTCAAAGATTCAGTACTGCATTCACAAGTGAAAGAAAAAACTTGCAATAAATCCCATAAGATGAAACTGTCTGTTGAATTCTAAACTACAAAGATAATGAAGTTGTCAAACACACTTATTTGTAATTTTTTTATTACATTTCGAGTATAATTATTGAAACAGTACGAAATTCAAGTAATCTTTAGACACAAAACAGGGACTTTGCTCGTATCATGAAGGAATCTATTCTCCTTCAGTCTTGATCCATCCAATTTCAGCTAGCTGTCTGAACTTCGACTATTTCCTGGCTGGATTCAATTCCATAAATGCTCAACACAAGTTAGGCCATCATTTGTAAGTAAAGTTTTTATTCTTTTTATTCATCCATAACATCCTCATTCGTAGGCTAAACAGATAAAGAAGGTCAAGGGTAAAGGGGGTGATAAATTGAAGACTTAAATCAGAGCACCATTATGTTATGTGGTGAGGGAACAAAAAACACCACAAACCCTAATAGTCTATTTTACATATAGGTACCAAAATCACTACCACTGATGCCTCCTAGAAGTCAGAGGCATATGGACTTCATGCCTGTGAAGCCAAGATTTTGTGCAGGATTCATGTTCTGGGTACAATTACACAGAGCTTTAAACCAGCTGGTTTCTGTTTTGCTGTTGAAAAAGGATAAATTTGACATCCCTAAAACTGAAGTAGATGAACCCACAATCTCTAGTCTGGGGTGCTCCTACCTACACCTCAGTCACCTAAAAATTGGGCATTTTATTGTATTTTACTGATAGGTCATAAAAATTAACTAAAATTAAAAGGATGAAGGAAAAAAAAAAACTCATGAAGGAAGAAAACTTGTGAAACTTGGTTATTTTAAATGTTGTTTCCCACAACTGATGTACTGTTCATGCAGCCTTGATGTCTCAAGTTTGTCTGAAAAAATTTTCAAGCAACAAATTCATATTTGAGCTGCAAGTAAACACAAAATAAATATTGACAGATTTAACTGAATTTAGCTAAAACTTTTCTAGCATGTTCTTAAAAAAATGTTTTTCTTAAAAAAAAAAAAAAAACTAAAAAAAATGTTCCATAGCTTTCTTATACCATTTTTGTCTCTAAATCATGAAACCATGTTAGCATGATAACACACTTGGATATCATTGATTTCATTTAAAAAAATTAGTAAAACCTATAGCACTTGAAGTATTTCCTTATTTTAATCAGCCTTCTAATTCAATAAAATCAAGGTTTGAAGATGGGTTACTTTAGTAAAGAAAATTGGATTTTATTCTTTTAATAGATGTTTTTATTTACTCCTGAATGGAACTGAACCAGTTCTCCCAATGCACCTTTTAAATTTCTAACTAGGCCAATAAACAAACCCAGAAAAAAAATATCACCAATCACTACTATTGATTGCATGAACATTAAAAACAAGAGAACTTGTAGAGGAATGCTTCTGTTGAGTAATAGGATTGCTTGTTTGATGCAGAACTCTTATAAATTATCAAGGCAGTGTGGCATTGAAATAAGGCTCTAAAAGTTACAAATATAAAGAGGTTGGTGCATGGAAAGACTGTGGATATTATATCCTAATACATAAAGAATCAAAAAAATAGAACACAGTGGGGTTGGTTTTAAAAGGTTTCTGTAATATCTGCAGATCAAACAAAAGGCAGAATGCAAATAAAGTAGTCTGATCTTTTTCAGCTAGCGTTTTCATTAGTCACACATTGTCATTGTAAGATTTGTTTCTCAGATCAGCAGTGAATAGTGTAACTGTTACCTTTCTTCTCTTTACATTTACAAGCACTTCTCTATGCCTCAATAAGCTTAATGACCTAAGGTTGCCTTTTGCTTGTTTTGGGTGTTTTTGTGAGTTATCATAACAGAGGGAGGGGGATGCATTCCATTATTATTTCTTAAAACTATCAAGACATAGAAAACATGTCCAGAAAATCTTATAAAAGTGAAGGACAGGTTAACATTATTTCTATTCATCTTTCCAATGGTCTTGAGATACATAAGTGGCATAAAAAAGATTTAATTTTAAAAAATAACTCTATCATTACATACACATATTATAAATTATGATCCTTGCGGGTTTCTTTCAACACAGCAAATAAATAGATGTTCTTTATAATAAGAGGAAAAATCCAATAAAGGATTTTGCTACTTCAGAGGATGATGAAGTTCTCTGGCCCTTAGGTCCAGTGAAAGTGTGTTAAGGAAGCACATGCATACCTGTCAGAAATTGCTATTCAACAATACTGGTCATGCTGAAGCCTATAAAATACAACATTTATTTGAGTTTATGCATATAGTTTACTTCCTGTCAAAAGTGACTTCAGTTATGCCTCTTAAACTTTTTGGAAAGGATTGCATTTGTGTAAAGCAAAATGCTTCCAGCCGAGAAGACAATCCCTATTAAATTACACTTGAATTTTCATAGGGCTTTCTCTCTGAAAGCTTGCAGTGTAAATGGGTTTGCTATCTACATCTGCTGCCTACCTAGCTTAAGACAGACATTTACTTTTGAGATTTGACCTTTCCTCTTACAAATTATGTTCACAGAAATAAAGCCAAACCACAACAGATTTAAAGAGAAATGTCAAGTCCTCCCTGCTTCACGCAATTTCAGCACTGTACCTCTTGACAATCTAGGCAAGTTTTCCCACTCTAATGAGACTAAAACTGACTTTTTCTCAGTCTCTCATACAGTGAAAATATGAAAATACTTACCTTTAAGCAAGAGGTTAACTTCATTTAAATGAACAGAGATCGTCTTCCTTAATATTAAAGACTAGCTTCATTTTTTTTTTCAAACTGACAGATTTTTGACTGGTTTAGAGCTTTATCCCAGCACCATGTAAGGGAAACTCTTAGTCTTGCTCAAATCAATGTAGATTTTACTATCAACCTCAGCAAATTTGAAATGTCACCCGAGGGTAACTTAGCCTTTGTGCTATCTTTTTCAAAGCCACTTATACTATTTGAAATTAATGGAAAATCGAGCATTCAGAATACTCAGGCAGCTTTTGAAATTTCAGACCTATTTCTAAGCAATTCAGAGAATACTCAGGCAGCTTTTGAAATTTCAGACCTATTTCTAAGCAACTCAATTCAAGAAAGAAGGAAAAAAAATCAAAGTGAAATTATTCTCAGAAGTTCATAGCAACTTTCAGGCAAAAAAAGAGCATGTAATGGATACAAGTTACATGAAAGTATGAAACAAAGAAGCATTTCTGATAGATGTCAAACCACAATAGACTAATAAAATATGCATTTTATTAGATAATTTTTCTGCCCAACAGCATCCAATTATTAAATTGTAATAGCAGAGCCCTGAATTTTCTACCTAGAAAAGGCTCTGGCTCACCTGACTGAAATAATAAACTGCTGGAAAATCGTACAGTCAGGAAATACTTCTTGAAAGCAGATTTCTGTCGAGCTCTCTCAGTGTTAGTTCAGTCACAGATGGCCTTTTGGGTATGTGTACTGTGAGCATTTCTGGAAAGTAAAAGTGTTTTGTAAACTGGTTTTAGTTCATGTAGTACTGGAAATTATATGAAAAACATGAAGACAAATGCTGCAGCTGTAGAATGTGTAGAAATAAGAGCTTCTTCGAGCCAGGTCTCATAAACTCTTGGAAATCTATTTCTCACCTAAGATAGCTCAGCTACCTTTGGAGGCATAAAATCAGCAGAATAGCTTTTGTTGCAGTGTTGGAAACAAAAAGGTTTAATAAAAGGCAAAATAATAAACTCTTTACAGAGAAAAACTGATCTAAATGCAAGACGTTCTTGCTCTTAATAAAACACCTCCCAAAAGCCATTAATTTCTTTGTTCGCTTCTTTTTCTAGTAAATTGCTCAAGCAAGACTTATGGCTGCTGTCTAATTAGTTATCCTTATGTTTAAGGTGAAGTCCTCCAGGCCTGTAAGATGCCTTTTTCACATAATTGAAGAAAAAAAAACTTCTAAGCTTCTTTCCTTTTCAAAAGGACAAAAGATAATCTTGTCACTCCATCAACAAGAAGAGCATTCCTATAATGTGTCTCTTCCTGTATACAGTTGAAGGAAAGGAGGGAAAGAAATTTGCCTTCTATTTACCTAGTGCTGACCTATTGCTGGATAAGAAATAACAAGGAGTACTAATCAAATAGCAAAGAACCTGAATTTCAGGCCTTCAGATGGGTCTTTCTCATCTTCATACATTAAGTACAGGAAGTTCAACAGATGGAGAAAAAGAAATACTGAGACTCTGATGGAGACAGCAACACAGACATGGAGAAAGATTTGTACAATGTTAGTGGTAGGTTCTGCCACTCTTCAATCTCAACTGCAAAGCTGCACTTGAAATTATGAAAGGTTCAGCAAAGGCTTAAACACCAATGAGAGAAGCAGCTGTGCTGACTCGAATTTAGCCAAAGCAGATAGAGCACCTCAAACCTTTAAAGACTTGACTACGAGGCAGAGAATTCAACAGGAGATGCATCTTAACCGAACATCTTCCAACCTATTTATGTCTAGAGATCAGACTTAAGGAGTTATCTTAAAATGAAATAAGAGAGCATCTTAGCAATGATAATTAATTCAGGTAGTGCAGAACACAAACCAGAACACTGGCTGACTAACAAGGAATGTGTGCATATTTTGCATCTGTGGCTACATCTTATTATAAAGCAGTACTCTGTGGATATTTTTCTGCTGGGAAAAAAACAAGTATTAACCAAAACCCTAGTAATTTTCAGCAAAAAAAGTGGGTTATTCCAGGTCTGCACTGAAATATTGTACAGCAATCTGTAAAACCTTCCGAGTAATTTCTTGAGTTAGAGCATTAAATTTAGTTATTTATCAAAGAGGTATAACACACATTTTCTCTAACTTCACAAAGTATTACCTTTACTTAGAACTCAAATATCCTCCATAGTTCTGAATATTGAAATTTTTCTTTCTTTTTTTTTTAGGCTCTTTAAAACAGTGATGAGTAGTTCTTTTAATTGTGCTTACATATTACAGCTTTTTCTGCATTCCAATTAAATCTCCTTACTTCTTTCCCAAACAACCCATCAAAACATCTTGTCTTACAAATCTAAGGAATTGACAGTCTATACT
>VZSU01000291.1:285299-371951 GCA_013398715.1 Nesospiza acunhae | reverse complement strand
TGCTGAGTTTCTAGATCCTGACAAAATACCAATCTTTCAAGACCCAGAACTCATTACTTAAAATTTACCTCATTATTTTGACTGAATTAAGGGAAGAACAAAATTGTTAGACTATTGCAATATAATCACTTGCTGAACCAATCCATCCAGCCTCCTAAGCAAATGCATTTGTAGCAAGTTTTTGTTTAAAGTACCTGTTGCAAAGATCAAATGAACCAACACTGCTTTTGGTTAGCTGTTTATTTTTCATAAAGACAGTGCCAAAAGGAATAGATTAATTTAACTGACTTGGAATAGCACTGTTTTATGACTTAAATTTTAGCAAATATCTTTGAACACCCAAATGTTCTGGTTTGGTTTTGTTTTTTTTAGTTTGGTTCTCTCCAGTAATTTAAATTGACAGCTCCCACTGCTAGTAAAACCCATTTATGCCAGATCTAGTCCAGTAGTGTAATGCTATTGATTTTTGCATATTTTCCCTCAGAATTCTGTGTATTTCAGTCTTTTTGCAGAGCTGATGTCTAAAGAAACAAAACACCTAGACAAAAATTGTTCTCTATGACAGAGCAGGACACGGCACATTTTATTTTTTCTTTTCTATATTTGCTATCTCTGAAATGATCGCAATCCAAGGTAGATGTTTTTGACTGCACAGGGACCATCAGTCTCTCTATGGCTTCTTTTCCTCTTTAATCATAAAAACTATTCTTCTTAAGAGAAGAGACAGAGACATATGCACACACGTATGTAGCTCATATGGAAAAAAGCTTTACCTGAAAAAAACATTGTTCTCTTTGGCCAACAACTAATCCATTGATTTAAATGGTGGCCACAGAGCTAATTCACTAGAAAACAAGATGGGAACAATTCTAACTGCAGGGGGAATGTGCCAAGAAACATTTGTAACCACAAATACCACCCTTTCTTTAATGAGTGAGATGTTTCCTTTAGATAATCTAAAAGCAAACCTGCAATGAAAAACAGATACTAGAAATCAATAAGAGGCAGGGAGAATTGAAGTGGTGACTGAAGCTTAGGAAAAAAATGTGTGCATTTAATTCAGCCAAATTTTAATTGCCCATAAAAATAAGTGTTTTCTAATACATTATCATTCAATGATAACATAATTATAATGTTTTAGTATTAAAAAGTATGAAGAACCTCTCATCAAAATTTGAGACTATGCAATTTATTGCAGTTTTGTGCAAAGTCCCCATATTCAACGCTAACAATTCAGTTGCCAGACTGAGAAACTACAAACCAACCAACCTACTGCCACACAACAAGAACTTTTCTATCTATACAGTCAGACAACAGTGGGACAATGCTTTATAGCACTGCTCAACATCTACATGCCTTAACACCCAAATTGTATTTCCTTTATCTTAAGTTTTAAATGGCCATGGTTCTGGTATATTTGACTATCAGGAAGGAGCTATCAGGAAGAAGATGTTCATCATTTTGTTGTAAGGTGGCTTAATTGCCAAAATATTGCATAGAGAAAAATATTTGAGTTTTCAGTTTTCAGCTCTCCTCTATCCAATAATTATAATGTGCACATCTCATAGAGAAACTCAAGGCCTTTCTTTTTTACATAAATATCACCTAGGGCTGAGAACAATTCAGCCACTTTGAGCCTGGACTCTGTTTTGGTGGTTTGAATCTATATTTGAGATACTGGGAAAAATTGATTTTGCTTTTTTTGTTGTGGAAAAATTTTTATAACACTCATTTAATTAGGTCATATTTCATTAACAGAAAACATGTTTACCACCATTGACCTAATTTGTGCTTTAGTCACCATCTTAAACTGACCAGGTATATTAAAGCAATGGGAAAGAAACGAATGCTCAACCAAAAAATCACTATCACTATTG
Organism: Nesospiza acunhae; assembly: GCA_013398715.1. Lineage (NCBI taxonomy): Eukaryota > Metazoa > Chordata > Aves > Passeriformes > Thraupidae > Nesospiza > Nesospiza acunhae. The sequence goes on along the minus strand of VZSU01000291.1, from coordinate 370,074 downwards.
CTATCACTTTTTTGTTTCAAATATAAACTGAAATGTAAAAGCACAGAAATTATTCAAATATTTATTACTACCTGCACATGTCGTAGCACACCTACAATAAATTAGCCAAGGATGTCAAAGTAGTTGTGATTTAATCTGTTCTTAGTCAGAATGGTTTTCTAGTGAAAACTTCATCAAACTACTCAAAAAAAAGGGACCATTTTCAAAATTTGGGTTTCATTATCTTCACATGCAGCATGAAAGGAATTTGCACTCCTGTTCTTTCAAGATGCCTGAAGTGTCACTACATTTCTTAGTACTATTTATACCAGATGCAGCTGAATTGAAACCCCAGTAAAAATAATCTATAAAAAATAATCCATACAGAAACTTTTTCCAGAGGGGCAAGTGCAAGTTCCTTCTTCCTCTAAGCTGAACTCATTCAGTCTCACATTGAGCTGTTATTTCTGCCTTTGTAGAAATATATTAGTCAGAACTGGGTAGCCACAGGTGTAAACCTTTAGCAACCAAAGAGTTTCATGAGTTAGAGTAGCACATATTTCCTCAGGTGTGCAGAAATCCAAACATCTTTCTCCTCTGTCCTGCTCTGAGCACTTGTCACCCCCCCCACAGTGTTTTTAAAAGGAAGGAACATAGAGGAGAGTTCATTGGTCCCTGGAGCAGCGCACTCTGCTGAGTGTAGGGATTCATCCAACAGTAACACATTTACAACTCTGCTTAATATCATGTACCAAAGATCACTTGTAAATATCATGCACTGCAAATTTAGCAACAACTCTTCATTGCTTCTATCTAATAATGTGGGATTTTCTTTGATTTAATTCTGTCCTTTTTTTCTCTGCAATGTCATGCTATGATGACTGCATGTTTCCTTATACAAAATGCAAAGCCACTGACAAATCCAGATGTCACGTTATTCTTGATATATCAGAGTAAATATTGGTTTCCATGGCACCAGGACATGCTGGGAGCTCTCTCTTGTTTTAAATACTCCAGGGATTTTAAACATCATATTCAGTGTCAAGAGATTGCTACTAATACTTGACTGTCATAAGAAAAATGCAGTGATAACCAATGGCAGTCAAAGCCATAAAATAAACCATGATCTTGGTCAATTTTTTTGTTGAAATAATTTTGAAAGTCACTTTTTAAGTAAACTCTCTGTTTTAATTTAACTAGAATTCAGAAAGTCTTATTAAGGATTGGAAAAAAAGATATAGTCCCTCTGGAAGAGACTAGAAAGATTATTTTTCCTTAAAATGCTTCTTGAGCGACATCAACACAGTACAGAGTATGCTTTCAGAACTCTTCTTGGAATATTGACATCCCACCAGCGGCAAATGACATCATGATTTTAACTTTGAGTTGAATACTTACAGCTGTAAGCCTGTACACATTAAGGAGTGAGAAAGGAGCTTCCCAAATAATTTTAATTCACTAGTATTAACTCCCTAGTTTATTGATACCTGTATTCTTTTGTCAGGTAAAATATCTCTCTCTAGGAAGTGTCCCATCACAGAAACAGATATTTGTGTGCTGGAGTTATTAGAGTAAACTAAGGATCTGAGATTATAAATTATGTCTTTATAACCCTCCCTCCCTCCCTCCCTCCCTTCCTTCCGCCACTTCCTTCCTTTTTTCTGCTTCAGTTAGTTCTTTCACATTTTGTTATTAAAATGAAAATACAGGTTTACAGTTAATTAGACACAATCAATCAATGGTGTCACAACAGAAACAGGTTTACCTTGGATCCAGGTAGTACTTTAACGAGCATAGCATCTGAATTTTTCACTCAAATTTTCATCATAAATCCTGTATACTACAAAGATGAAAGATGGGCACAAAATTAATATTTTATGCAGGATTAAAGGAAATTACACAGTTTCATCTCTATACGAATGCCACAAAGATACATCAAAAGCTACCATATTCTGCTTAGGCATAAATCTAATTCCTAGCTGAAGAAAATCTCTCCCTCAAGAAAGTAACTCAATTACCCTGTCTCCTTCAGTGATCCCCAACAAAATACATCAACCGTAAACTTCAAATTAGGCAGAGCAACAGTCAAGAATAATGAGAAAAAAGCAGGTTGCAAAAAGCCAGCATTCTATTTATTTTAAGCAAAGGAATAGAGGAATATTTCCCCCCTATTTATACTGTCCAGCACATTATATTTATGTGTTATGTTACAAAGAAGTATTTTTTTTAACTCAGGAATGCATCTATATTATCAAAATCTCGCAAAAGGTGAATTTTGAATATTCAAACAGTTTTTAAATTCTGGCCATTTCAGTGCCAATCCTTGGAATTTTGAGGATCCCAGATACAGAGATTGGAGAACATCATTCATGTTCCTTGAAAGGAAAGATGTCTACCTATTTGGGAAAATATCCCTTTCACCTAAATAGTGTACAGACATCTCCAAAATGCAACACAGAACCAAATTTCAATTAGGCCTCCTAGAACATGACCTCTAAGGGAGCTCTGCATCAGCTCCTTGGCTAAAGAACCTAATGTAAGGTTTTGTTTTTTGCTTGATCTCTACCTTAGCTGAAGCTTCATTGTCCAAGGCTTGAAAAAGTTCCATGTTTTCAACTGTTTTATATAAGATTCACAAGCACACACATGCTTTATCTTTTGCCAACAACTTTCACTTTTGTAGATCTGTAATCATATACATTAGCCCTGTTATTTATTACATAAAATACCTGTGCATTAGCTAATCAAATACAATTATCAAATTCAGATAATCAATAAGATTTTGGACAGCTTTTAAGCGGTACATACATCTGAAATGGCAGCTGCTCTCTGTTCTCTCTTCCATGCAACTTGCTAAGTCTCCTTGTGCAAAAACCCCTCACTTTGGGTTACAAAATGACTCTTCTTCCTTGTGATGGCAACAACAGATTACACAATAGCTTGATATTTCCTTATTTCATCTTTGACTAATCAAGATTCTAAAAATTAATTTTGACTTAGCATGAAAATAACATCTTTCAGAATTTCTCACCTAAAAGAATTGATTTGCAAAATTTTGATTGAAAATGAGCAGAGGGATTGAAAAATCTTCAAATCACAGAAGAAAGAAATGTGAAATAACACACTTTCAGAGAAAAGCACAGGACAGTTAACTTGCAAGAGACCTAAGTTCATGTTTGTCTCCTTACTTGCTTCGCAACAGAAATTGAGGTCTGCCACTTTACTGCTGAGTGCTAATGAGCTATATTAGGTATTCTGCATGAGCCATGTTGTGCAAAAAGTCTTTTATTACTAAGTAAATGTGAAGGAGATTTCAGGTTTTCACCTCTTGCGCAGGTGTCCTTAAAAAATGGGTACAAAGTAAATTTCTCCATCTTAATGAATATTCATTAAGTGAATATTAATGAAGTGAAACTGTTTCTGCAGGAAAGACAGAAAATCACAATAATATTCTGTATACACAAATAAATGAGATAGCATCATGGAAGGATGAAAATTTTGGTTCTATTTTCTTTTCCAATAAAGCAGAATGAAGAATTTAAATTACTTCTACCAAGATCTGCATATTGGAGCTGTTAAGTAAAATAATTTAAAAATCAGCAGAGCAGATATTTATAAACACATAGGAACCACAGAGTTTTCTCTACTTTGGAAACAATATTTCCTTGCTCTTACAAGATTTTAGTCTCTAGCTAAGGGTATCTTTGGAAGTCCTTGAAAAACTTATGCTTCTAGGTCTGCAACAAGACCTTCTGACAGAGGTTTTTACCAGGTACACTCCTTATTCTTTTATTCCTCCTTTCCCTGTCCTTGTCTTTTGAGTTGCATAAAATTCTTGCTTTTTTTTTTTTTTTCCCCCAGGTGACACTGGCCATTTTCAGATGGAAAAAGTCCCTTTTGCTGGATCAACTGAAGTCAAACCCAATGCCCCACTCAATCATCTTATTAGTATAATCAGGAACAATATTTACATATCTGGCCTCACAAAGCCCCAGTGAACTCAAGGAAATGTTATGGTAACTTCCAGTCCAACCAGCTAGGAGCCACCCTGGCAGCCACACTTCATCACTTGAGCTGGGACCGAGGCGCTTTCCCAGCTGCAGCCCTACACTCACAGAGCTGGACCAGGTTTCCTCACCAGCTCGGCCCCAGGTTTTCCATGGCAGAGTCTCAGATGTCCAGTTCCTTCAAATATTTTAATCTCAAACACAGAATTTCTACTTTGGAAATGATTTCCAGTGTACACTGAAATATTTTTGGAGAGATATTGCCTGTGGCTTTGTTTATCCTAGTATTGAAATATGCTTCTATTTGAAATATGCTTCTCTACAATGATATAAAAAATGATTTTGATGTTAACTAATATGGACATTTTACAATAAAGTTTGAATTAAAGCCTTAAACTTAGCATCATTTAAAAAGAGTATAGATTTGTGAAGAAAAAAAAAAAACTGAAAGGGAAATAATAATAATTTTTCAGCCCAAAAAAACCCAGATTGCATAATTTAAACTTGTATATCTAGTTAAATATAGAACTGAGTAAGAATTAGCTATCATAAGATCATAACTTACTTGGCATCATGGTTGAGAGGACTAGAACAAAATGCACCTCCTGAGCTACAAGGTTTGTGCAGATTCACAAGTTGTTTTTTTACTCAAAGGAAGGCCACAGAAAGTGCCAGTATTCCTTCAAAGATCTCCAGCAATACTTTTGTCCCTTACTAGAAATGAAACATAAAGTAGTGTTGAAAATAATTTTCTGTCTGTGTAAAAAAATTGAATTTGACACACAGAACCCTTTTTAACCATAAGAAAGTAACCTCTGGCTAACAGCGTCTTTCTAACATTTCTACGAATCTCAAACTTACCAGTTAGGAAAACCCTAGGGGGAAAAAAGATAGTTCAGTTCCACATACTTTGTCAGTTGCTCTGTTTCTTGAGAAAACGAGTAATGCCAAGATATGCCAACTGTAATTCTAGTTCCTGCAGTCTGGAAGCCAACTCTGGACTGGGAAAATTTTAATTAAATACCTAACAATCCTTTTACATTAATAGGTTCCTCAGCAAGATCACATCTTTGCTCATTTGGCACAGTCAAGTCTGATAAACTTAGAGTTAAGTCCATAATATTTAGGAAGCATACTACAATTAGAAAGCTATCACCTTGGAAATTAAATTAAATGCTGATAATTGAGAGTCACCATTGTCTATAGTACCCTGACTGTAGTTCAAGATCCTTTATTTTCTCTTAAAAGCAAACACATTGGAAAATACACACTGCAACTTGAAATGAGGAAAGTTTGAATTGTAATACCTGCCTTTAGAGCTCAGTTACAGGCACAGTGTGTCAAAAATCTTCCCTTCCAAAAGGCAGAGGCAATTCACATGGATAACAACTCAACAGGTAATCTGGAGACCATTGCTAAAGATGTATGAATATTTTTCATGCATGTTTGTGGAGAAAGATCTACTTGATTTAGATCAGGGAAATAAAAATTATGTGCTTGAGTCAATCCTTGTTATTTGTGGTTCACTGGCTTTGAAGACTCTCCATTATAAATAAATGTAGAAGATGTATGGACATGTTCTCAAATTGACTGCTGATATAAGTGGGCACAACTCCACTTCTGTTTAATGACATAATTCCAATTTATTCCAACACTGATTCTGGCCTCTTGCATCTCAGTTGGAAGCATCCCTAATACATGCAGGCAGTTTTATATGCCAATGGCAAGTCTCCAATTTGTCTTCCTTCTGAGATAAAAAACTGCTATAGCTTCATTGTAAAGGATCATTGATATTCTCTGGATCTAGCAGGGAGCTGTCTATTAAGTAAACATCTATTTTTCCATTTATGAATTGACTGAAAAGAAGCTGAAGATCTCCATGGATAAATTATTGATCCAAAATGATGCCACACGTAAGTTTTAAAGCCAAAAAACAGCCAAGTAGTGTTCTCAGAGATGAAAGTATTCAGTGAAAAATCTAGCGGATTTGCTTAAAATTATGCCTTGAAGAAAACTGCATAAACTTTCTTCTATAAGGAATATAAAAACATATTTACAGGTTTAACAGAATATCCAAAGTTCTAAACTTTAAATGTAAAGTGGTTAACTCACCAGTCAGTAGATGCTGGGAAGTTCCATGAATAAATAATGGCAGTAAAGGAAGCAAGACCGGTCAACTTTCTGAAACAAAACTAAAATCTAATTCATCTTTTTTTGAGAGGATGTAAATAATGTCAACTATAAAGGGTTTGGTGCAGGTTTGTGAATTCAGAAATACTGTTAAAATATTGAAACTTAGGCGTTACACTTTGCAATTGCAAAATAAATCCCACATTTTATTAAAAGGTTGCATTAAAAGTCTGTCCTGTTAGAGTCTGTCTCTAAAACTGTGAATAAACTTTATATGAAAACATCAAATTTTGCAGGAATTTAATGTGAAACATAAGGTCTTTCCAGGAGCTTGTCAAGATCCTGGAAACAGACTGACATTAATTCAAAATGTTTGAGCCTTCAATCAAATTTTGCAGAAGCAATTGAGTTCCAAATTAAAAAAAAAAAAAAAAGAAACAAAATTTTAAAAAATCAGAAAGCTTTGCAGCTGAAGGCTTCACAGATGTCTGAAGATGCTTCAGTGTTTCACACAGTACTTGTTAGCTTGTGAATTGTTTACATTATGACTCTAGAGAATTTAGATTCTGACAACCTGATTAAAACTGGCAATAGACTCAGACTAATTATGTCTGGCACAAATGTTATCTGCATAACATAAGTAAAACATATTTTGTCTAATGGGCTGAAAATAATTAAATACAACAAAATCTTGTGAATTCAACACATAATCCACACCCTATCCTGCCCTGTCTGTCCCCTCTCTTTTAAGTTTTCCATTCCTCACCCCCAGTGCATTTCTAATGAAACTTCTGCATCTCATATTATAACTTGCTGCCTCAGGATACAATGCAAGGGTTTGAGACCTCCATCTGTTTTGCACTTCACATAATTGGATGTCATCCTTTGTAAAAGATTCAAACAGCAGCAGAGCCTTGAGTAATAGTGACAGGGGTGGTGGAAGGTGGTCACAAACACAGCAATTGAGAAAACTAAGACATAAACCCCAAACAATCAAATAATGTACTGGTGAACCAATTCCTACAAGTGATATACAATTAAATAGGTACAGTAAAGCTTCCATCACCAGCTAAAATACCTGATATTGAACAGTTATGCACTTGAGTTCCCAAGGAGGGTATGAACTAGTGAGGAAATTAGAATTTATAAAGTAATAGTCTGGATTGACTGGAGGTAAAAAAGACCATAACAGAGCAAACTGAGATTTGTTCATTTTGCATTTTTATACATTTTCACTAAAATAAACAGGGACCATTTTCTGAGCAATGAGATTTGAACATGGGACCCCTCAGCATGATAAATACATTGCCTGGAGAAGTTGAGGATGCTTCCTTCCCAGAATTGTTGAGAGCCAGGTTGAATGGGGCTTTGAGCAACCTGATCTATTGAAAGATGTCCCAGCCTATGGCAGGGGAGTTAGGCTAGGTAATCTTTAAAGATCCCTTCCCACCCAAACCATTCTGTGAGTCTCTGATCATGGTGTCTTCATCTCATCTCTGCAGCAGATCTGAACAAACAATCTCTTGCAATCGTATAGAATAGAGAGGCGGCTTGGCCATTCAACAGAGTGCAAAACGGGAAATGAACCATAAAGGAGGTTTGACTCCACAGGTCTTCCTTGGAAGACCTTTTCTGCAGATGCCAACTCCAGGAACTTTGCTAGAGATAAGATTGAAAAATTGACATTTCACTCAGTTTACTAATGCTGCTCATAGCATCAGCAGACAGGGCCTTATGCCATGGCTATGACAGTGAAAGGACAAGGAAATATTTTTCCAGGATCATCAATGGTATCTGGACATTAATAAAAAATGCTGTTGTATTTTCAGGAAATTTTTTTGCAAAGGGAAAAACTTCATGCTGTGGCTGGGTAACATTTTGTATGTTGTACCTTTTGAAGGTGAGTTGGACAGACACAAACCTGGAAGACAGCACTGCAGTAAAGAAAGATGGATTGTCTTGCATTCATCCTGCTCTTAAATGCTTTTCAGGTTTGTAGGCAACATTCCAAGAAGTTCCCATGAGAACATCCTTAAGGAATAGGGGCACTTCCTCATGAAGAAATGACGTATTGGCTCAAAGTGCCAAAATGGGAGAGCTTCTCTCCACAGACAGGATCTGCTCTGATCTGGACAACACACCATTGTTGGGGGAACCCATCCAGGCTCCATCCAAAGATGCATGAACCCAGGATGCCCAGCAACTGAAGGGACATAAGGTTCACTAATGTCCATATTCCACTTCCTATTCTGTCTTATCAAATCAGTCTCTTATCAAGCATTTTGGTTTTGTGCCTCTCCCACTGGGATTCAGAAAGAACCCTGCACCACCTCTCTCCCCATCACCCCAGTGCAGAATATCATCCAACAAGTCAACTCACAAATAAATACAAAAATGAATAAATTACATCATAAAGGCTAAAAATTCTGGTGTTAGCTGCCTTAAACACGAGACCATGCAGACCAGCTCCACTGATTATGAAGAAATCATCAGTGATAACCAAAGCTGGTCATGGCGAATTCCAATCTCTACCTTCTGATTTTTGCAGAGCAGGCTGTATTTACCCCCAAATGGAAGACAATTTATAACCTTAAAATGAATGAAGGTTTTCCAGGGATATTATAGGTTAGCAAGCATCGGCTTTTTTTCTTAATGGAATATTTTTTCATAAAGATCACAGCTTCTACGGAAAATAATGATGGAACTTAGTCAGGATGTCAGAAATGAAGACCACATGGTTATTGTGAGAAATAACATTTAACCTTTCTCTTGTGGCTGATGAAGGCCAATGTAGTATTTTATTATCAACAGTGGCAGGTGATTTATTACCACAGTTTCTACTCCAGTAAAACCACATTAAGCTGTGCTTGATGTACCATTTGTTATCTTCAAACTCCCAATACACTTTCTGCATGCATAATCCCATTCTTCTAAGACACTTCAACAGAAAATGGTAAATATTTAAGTCATGATTCCAAATTTATCAAAAGCTCAGGAACTGAAATACAGTAGCTAAATGGATTGTGCAAGACTAACGATGCTAACATAAAGCTTAAGTCTCATAAAGAGTGATGCAATGCATCTAAAACAGCAGCCATGCATAATAATGTGTGAAGGTAGATTCAGGAGTGACAGAAAGTAAATCATGAGGAGACTTTAAAGGAGAACAGAACTTCATAGAATAAACTCTCACAATGCCATTTGCTTATGTAAAATTTACATCAGGAAATCTATGAAAAACCTTTTCAGATACAATTCTACTGCAATTCATGAATGGAGTCCATGGAACACAGAGGGATTAATGAGAAAATTTCCATTAATGGCAATAGCAGCAAGTATTTACATTATATTTAATAGTACAAGAGTGTTTCACGAAATTGTGTCATTACATTTCCTTTAATTTCATAGGTGAGGATATATGACAAAAATAAAAGGAAAAGATTATCTAAGACTTGTTTTACTGTTTTAACTTTGTTGCATGACCTTTTCTTTTAGCAGCTTAATGTAACATACATGGTAAATAATGTTTTTTGCCTTATTAGAAGTATGTCAGGATATTTTATGAAATTTTGTCTGTTACAATCTGAACTGTGAATCTGAGAACCTTTGACTTTAATGAAAGCTTAGATCAGAATCAACACTGGCACCCATGGTCACTTAGGAAATGAAATGGATATTATGAAAACTAGAGAGAGATTGAGAATACTTCCCCAAACACAGCTTGTCTCTTATTAGATATAGCATAACCCAACCATGAGACATGAAGCAAAACCCATCTTCTAAAAATTTAGTTGCAAAGTCAACAGCTTGTCATATCTATCCCAGGAAAGTGAAATTGTTATTTATTTTTGCTTGAAAATGTACAATCTATCATCTTGAGACTTAAGGATTTTGTCACTAGAGTTAACACGAAAGATGAACTCTTTTTCTGAAAAGCACTCAGGAACTGAAATTTATAGAGTTAATCAAATCAAACAAAATCTAATGAATGTTGTATAGTCTAAGTAATAATTCATTCAGTCATTTTGAAATATTATATCTCTTCTGATAAGAAAAAAACATTAGCTATATCATTACCATAAAATTTTCCTTGATAATGAAGATATTTTTTTCATGATCATGAAAAAATAATAAATAAAGACATTTTTCTGTTTGCATTCAAAATTAAAGAAAAAAATCTTCTTTTATTAGAAAAAAAATACCTGGGAACAGAAGCTGTTTGATTTTCTCTATGATAAGGAAGTAGCTTTGCAGCTTCTCTAATCTTTTTGTCTTATTTTCAAAGGCTGATAAGGATTGCTGAATAACAAGAAAACTTCAAAACAGAAGAGTCTCTTCTGCCTTTCCCTAACAATTTCCTCTGTTTGGGACAGTTCCTTTTTCCCCACATGCATGCACTCTGCTTTGCTTTGCAGCCTCATTAGATATGTATGAGTTCATTATTTAGCAAACTGATGAAATATTTTTTTTTCAAAAGCTCAGCATGGCAGTGTGATATTTGACTAAACAAGTCAATTAAACTGAAGAAGATAAATTACATTCCAAAAGAAAGGTAACATTAGATAACTACCACAAATTCCTAGCAATTCATTAGAGTGCTCCCGAGTTTATCTTTCCCAATTTAGTATGCAAGGAGAATGTGATAGTAATGAAAACAACACAGATTATTTATTCTCTTAATCAATCAGTTTCAAACTTCTGAGTAACAAGTTTACTCAAGTTAATTGAACTTATAACTTTGTCAAATCCAAGCCTAGTGGAAGTACAGCCAAAATCTGCCAGTCCATAATGCAGCACACAAGGAAGAGCTGCCACCTATTGTACATTTCAAAGGACTGATTTTCTTAGGACAATCAGAGATAAATTACTTAGTTGCTAAAAAATAAAACGTTATGGTATCCTCCTGCCTATCCTACTGAAAGATAAGTATTACTGGAGGCAGAAAATACATTGTCTCATTTTTAAATTCAGAAGAAAATAATAAATAAACTCCAAAAGAAGAACCAGCTTCATTCCTTAATATCAACTAGCTTCTTCATGGAAAGGCTTTTTTTTAATCTTCAATTGTTTTTAACTGTTTTAAATAATGGGTGTGGTATTGATATTAAAAAAAATATATGCTTATTATTTATCATGTTGAAACTACCTAACTGTCTTTTATGGAAAGAGAAGAAGCCAAAGTATTTGAAAATCGGTTCAGTGAGTGAAAAATTTGTTTGCTACTAATTCATTTTAAAGTGAAAAAGGAGAAAGGGAACCAATGAGGAATTTGGTTCAGCCATTGTATGGCTGTCTAGACACATCAGACCAACTTCTGATCACTTCACTTGCTACCCATCAAAAATAAATTTGGTTGGAAAATTGAGTGCACAGGAAAATCCAAATAATTTTGGTTGGTGTAAATATTTTATGTCACTGATTCATAACTATTTCTCATGTGTTCCTGGTGTCCTGTGTTTTTCCTGTGTTTCAGCTGAGTGTTTGTGACCCAAGCTACTCTTGAATAATTCTTTACATCTACATCTTTTTCTTCAGTTTGGAATACTTGATTGTTTCTAAAGCTGTTTGGTTTCTTTTACTCTCTATAATTATAAATTACAGCACTTCAGTAGATTTCATCAACAGTGGTGATGCTGGAGAAATTTATGCAAATTTCACGCTTAGGTGGGGGTCTCTGCAGGATCAGGGCTATGGTTTGCAGCTTGAGCTTTATGGGGAAGACTGATTATGTCTGATATAATGCCATTATAAGTTTATCAAGTTCAGTAACACAACCACAGTTTGAATTTGTTGTCTGCTGCCACATTAAAATTTATGTTTTTCAGAGAAATCAGAATTTCAGCTTTCCTAACAGCATGCAATCCTTTGCAAGGGTGCACTTGTGTCTGTCACATGGTTCCTATCTAGATGCATGGCATGAGCTCTACTTAATACAAATATTCTGAGTTCTACTCAAAATATATATAGAAGAGAATATGATCAAATAGGGCTTGGCTCAACCACGTAAAATAGATTGTACTGCTGTGTTTGAATAATTTAGATCAGTTTCATGATTTAAAAACAAAAATCCCCAAACCTTCAACAACATAAGACAGCATGGGGAGAAAAAGATAATGATTCTACAGGTTGTTATTTCATGCTGGGTATCTAGTCCTAGACTCAAGATTGTCAGCTGACTTGGTGTCTCATTATGACAATAAATATCCACAGTGCTCAGGGATTGCTGCCTACATAGGCTGAAAGCAAGGATAACCACTGCAGAGATTCTCAGCAGTCTGCTTTCAGTGAGAGATTTGGAAAGCAGATAATCACCTAGGGGGGAATCCCCTGTGCTGATGAATATGCTGCTTAGTTCACTTCCATGCTGAGTTATTATTAGGTGGCACATTGTTATCAAATAAATAGTTCACTTTTCAGCATGAACTAGGTATCATTTTCATATGAATCATGAACCACTGTAATTCTCCCCCTTTTTTTACCCTCCCCAACAAAAAGGAAATACTGACTGTCAAAGTGCAGGGTTTCTGAAATCCTGCTGTGCACAATTTCCCCCTCTATTAGGTAAAGAGTGTAGGAGACAATAAGACATAAATGAGAGGAAGAATATATTGGGGAACAGCAGTAACAGGATGATATCTACCTGCACCTACACCTGCACATCCCACTTACGTCTGCATATTGAGCACTAACACAGACATCTGGGTGCAAGAGCCATGCAAAAGTGTGATGGGATTTATTTCATTTGCAGTGAGCAATGCAGAATTACCTGTGCAAGACACACCACTAATAACAGTTGTCCTTCTCTCTTGCTAGTCAAATATGCATTTGTGTGTCAGCCACAAAAATGCTAGAAGATAATGCCTGCACAGTGACATGGTATTTCCATAAGCTGTGTTTCTCTTCTCATAATGTTCGGTAGTATTTGCATTACACTTTTTCCCCACATTTACCTTCCTTAGCATGTTCAAGTTTAAAGCTAATAAAAATTAAAAGAAGAATTTATAGACCCTGATTGTCTCACAGGGACAAAATAAAAAAAGATATTTTTATCTTTTATTGTGAAAGTAATATGAAAGTATTCGAAGTTATAGTTCAAAGTCCTTTTTCAAACTTGCTCTTATTCTGGTTCTGTTTAAGGGAAAGTTAAAATTTAAAGATTTTTCAATAGGAGGTATATGCCTGCACTTCACTCATTCAAAAGTAATATTGACATTGCAACTCTAGTGATAAACAGTCACGTGTTTGAATTGCCTTGGAAAAATAATAATTGTTCTACCTTTAGAATGGTGCCAAATGTTATATGCATCTCCTGCCAAATCATAATTTTTATATACCAAACATGGTCAATTTGAAGTAAAAATACCTCTCTCACCATACTCTCTAATGCTTTAAAGCAATTTAAATGAAATAATTGTCTTAAATGCAATGTAATTAATGGCAGTTATAATAAAATGGATTTTTTTGTGATAAGATTTGGAAGAACAGTTGCCCACATAAATTTTCTTTTTATGTTGTTTGGTTGGGGTTTTTGTTTTGACTGTTTTGTGGGTTTGTTATTGCTTTTGTCATTGGTTGGAGGGGGTGTGTTATTTTCTTTTTGCTTTTTTTTTTGTTTTGTTTTTAACAAAACCATACATGTGTTGAGAAATATGTGATTGTCAGTTTGTTGTGTTTGTTTTTCCACGTTTTGATTGTGCCAGTCAATATCTGATTTCTACTATATCATAACTGAGACTAACACAACTCTCACACACCTTCATATATCCTCAGTGCATATGTTTCCTTTTAAAATTTACTTAGAGAATGCAAAGAAAAACTCCTGTCTTCCATTACCAATAGTTAGTATCTCATCTATGTTTGTTACCAGTGCAAAATATGAAGACGACTTTGAAATTCTCTGGTATTGCTGTAGCATTTGCTTTCATCCCCTTAAATTTTCTAATACTGATATTTATATAGCTGGGGGGGTCATGATAAACAATTGACATGAACATACAGAAATAGGGATGAAAAAACTTCTTACTTGGGAGACCCTTATATGATTTCAAGGTTTTTCTGAATACCTTGATCTACCTTGAACTGGCTCTGCCAGCACAGTTTTGGTGGTTCTGGGTGCTGGTAAAACCACAGGTTGCATGGATATGGGCTCGTTGTCTGGGCTCATCTGGCTTAAGAAGGCATTAAGTTACCTGTATGGAACTACTTTGATAGCAGAACAGAATGTTACAGCAACCTCAATTCTTTTCTGCTGATTAGTTTCATAGTGTGCTTTCCCATTTCTTAGTCATTTAAGGGTTGCATGCAAATTATGAGCAGTCAGACAACATTAAGTGTAATGTATTTTATGACTATGTATATACATATATAATGAACGTATGGTGTTACTTTGATTTATTGAACTATGATTAAATATTAAACTTTTATAGCTTCATCCTCCATGAAGCATAAATTCTGCATCATATTCTACGTATGTTGCTCTATAATTTAAGATAAGAAATATTATGAAGTGTGTAATTTTGCTGTTGAAGAATTGTCAGCAAAAGTAATCAAAGTATTCCAAGATATTACAGAATAATTTGATTTTTTGTATTAAAGACTATAATAAACCCTGCTCCTCAAATAGAAAGACAAGTTATAAATTATCTCTGTGTTCTAAATCTTTAACTACCTACATTTATGTTCCATACCTATAAATTCAATAAAAGCTGTGAATAACTCTTCCCCAAAATTAGAAACCTGGTGGAATTGACACTCTTCAAAGGAGGCAGAACCTTTCATATAGAAGAACTATTTCCTGCAAAATCTAGACACTTCCTCCTGGATTTACAGTTTGGAATACACATACCTTACTTGATGATGCTTACCTTAGGAAAGGCAAGCTGGAAGGTTTGATTTCTGATCCCCCTTTTCACTTCATAGCCAGCACAAAAATGTAGAATAACTGTAAATTTAAATGTTCTTGGATTCAATCAAGAGCTAGGCTCAGCTTCAAACTGATTTCAGTTTTGCCCACATTTAATGAAAAGCATAAAATGGAGTTTGATGGGTTACATGTGCAAGATTTGTTGTCTGTGAGAAACAGTAAAATAGATCATGAAGAGAAGGAAGAATAGAGGACAGTCAGCTAACATGCATTTATATGCCCTGAAATTCCATGTCAAAAATTATATATATTTTAGACACTTTGAATGTTTCCTTCCAGTTGTCTGATGATGGCAGAAAATATTACATACTGAGTAATCATACTTATTATGGCTCATATTTAGTATGATTAGAGATACTAAAGATAGGTCTTTTGGTATGGGCTCCAACGCATCTTCACAGGACATTTACATACTACAGTTAAGAGTATTTGCAGTTGTTCAAATATGAGAAAGTGCTACAGACTATCTTAGTATAAATATTGACTGTGAAGAAAATTAGGAATATTACTAAATCCCAATTCATAAAGCATCAGCTTTCAGACTTAGAGTCTGTAGATCATAGAAATAAATCAATATTAGATAATGCTCTAATATATCTACTAGAGAGATAGTTATTTCCATAAGTGCTCTCATTATTAATTAAAATCAAAACACTAAGAAAAAAAGCAGACCAAACTGTTTCTTCTGAAAGCCTAGAACTATTAAATGAATAATATATGTCACTGGGAATTTTTACTTGTATTTTTGCTTATATTTATTTATCTATTATCAAGGTAGAATAATTAAGATAGATGTAGAGGAAGATGTCCAGAAAAATACAAAAACTCCATGGATATTGACAGCTCTGGCTGCTGAGTTTTAGGAATTGACTGTATGGAAGGGAAGAGAGGTAATATACCATGGCACATTGGAAAGATAAGTGTACTAGATATTTAAGGAAAAGGAAATAATTTGGAGATAAATACTTATTCTCCAGAAGGCTAACTGCACTGTCAGTTTTTTTTCAAAGCAGGAGTCTTGTTTGCATTTTGCAGGTCTATGCAATTTTCCAGATTATGCAAGAATATATTAAGTTACTGTTACTACAATATACTTAGCAGTTGGAGAGTTTATCTGGGACATTTGTGGAGTCAAGTCAATACTAACTAAAACAAAATGCTACTAAATTCATGAGCGTCTTTTGAAGAGTCCTGCCTCTGAGAGGGAAATTGGCCTGAACATTTCTTTCCAAAGGAACAGGAGATGAAAAGAAACAGAGTGCTTAATGGTAGTCCCACAGAAGTCACTGATTTCTTATTTCAAAATAAGGAATGCCAACCTGGACCTTCAACCAGTGACTGCACTCACTGACATTTCCACTCTTCCCTGAGTTCCATGGGACTCAGCATCAAACTAGCTGTTCCTACTTGTTTTGGAGAAATAAAAATCTCAGCATGTGCCTGTCATGTTGTTTTCTGTTCCCATCTATTTTCATCCAACACACTTCATTATGAAAAAAACAGTACTTTAAATTTTAAGATTGCTTGGCTACCTTATGATAGGTTTTATACAGGAAAAGACTGGGATATTCTGCTTCTAAAATACTCTCTGCTACCTGGAGTCAAGCTGACAGTTTTGGAAACAACAGCCAGTAACTAGAATATATTTTCTACTTGTCAGATACCGTTCTAGGATAACTTAATGATGAGATTTAATTGTGCAATACTACCTATTTCTGTTTCAATTTGCTGAAATAAACCTGGAATCTTAGTGCTTCTGTGTGCAATAGTTAATAGGTATGGTATTCTGATTTTATCTGGTGGGTAGGCAGCTCCTTAAAATGAGATAGATTGATAATTATTTTAATGTCATTCCTTCGTCTCTTGGAAGCCTTCTGAACAGTCTAATTAGGATGACAAATAAGGAAAGGCCATAGTGGAAAGACACAAATATGCAAAGGTAACTGTTGATAAGAAAACTGAAAGCAATTGAGTTCATATGGAAAAGTAATATTTAAAGGTAATTTTCACTAGCAAGTAAAGAAAAGGTCTCATTATTTCCATTCCAATAGAATTTAGCCAGTTACCTGACAAAACAGGTAAATAAACAGTAAGGGCTTTGCGAGAGACCTGCTGAGCAGCAGAGAGCCGCAGGTGGCACCAGAGCCCAGGTGAGTCACACGGCACCCGTGTCCCTGTGCCACGGCCAGGGGAGGCTGGAGCCTGCCAGGCGCCAGGGCAGGAGACGGCCGAGCCCCCTGCCAGGGATGCGGCAGCGTCACGCCAAACCTCACCTTGGCCATGTGCAGGTTCTCTTGGTGCCAGCGCAAGAATATAGGGAGCAGGCTCTGGTTCCCAATTGTCGTGAGAGGATTTCCCCCCTCTTCCACTACCAGCTCCATCACTCTGCAGAAGAGCTGAATGGAGAGCAGCTACACGTGGCTGTTGTCCTGGAGGAAAGGAAAAGTCCTAAGCACCAACTACTCCAGGCCCATTGGGGCAAAGGCCCAAAACTGTACAGGGCACAAAGTTTCCAGGCAGGCAGCGTCCAGTGCCCTTGGCTGGGGGCACAGAGCCTTACGTTCTCAAAGTGTGGCAGGAGGGACTCAGCCAGCTTCAGGGCGGTGATGCTGGGTGTCTCAAGCTCTTTGTCCTGGAGCATATGTGTGAGCACAGAGAGGCTCATCCTGACCATCTCTGCATCTGGATCAGCCAGCTGCTCCACCAGGTGTTGATAGAGGCTGCGTATTCCTCTGGCCTGTGTGCAAGACCAGGCTGTGCTGTGAAGCCGTGACTGGCTGCAGCACCAACAGCTGCTTGGGGCACTGGGGCAGCTGAAGCGGGAGTCGGTAGAGCTGGGAGCAGCTGCCTCTGCTGCCAAAGCCCACCAAGGCCAAAGGTTTGCCTTCCCCAGCCCCACGCTGCCAGCGTGGCTTCAGCCACTGCCCCTTCTCACCAGCAAGGGCTCCTTGCTGGGCGCCACGAGGCCTCTGAGCGCCAGGTGCAGCCTGTCCCTGCACTGGCTTGGCAGGTGCCAGGATACTGCCAGCAGGGCACTGGGACCATGTTTGCTCAGGTCCAGGCACTCCAGGAGATGAAAGGCGCAGGAGGGCAGTGCCAGGGGAGCCAGCCAGCAGTAGCCCAGAAGCGCACAGGGCCGGGCCCAGGCAGCAGCAGCAACAGCGGGAGCGGGCAGCGTGCCAGGCGGCTGCAGCTACCAGAGGCCAGAGAGCTGGGAGGCAGCTCAGCCAGGCAGCACCGGCCATCAGGCTCACCTCCACAAAGAAGGCCAGGGCGGGCAGATGCCAGCGGGGCTGCTTCCTGATGAGCAGGCTGAGCAGGTGTGAGGCCATGTAGGGACACAAGGGGCTCAAGCCACAGCACATCTCCCTGGCAGGGGAAAAAGGCACCAAGGCCCTGAGCCAGGTGGGCAGACCTCTCCCAGGAGTGACTCACAGAGGTCCCATCTTTCCCCAGCTCTCTGCAAGGGGACATGGGCCCCTTGGGAGGTGGCTGCTGCTGGGCATCCTCCTCTCCCATCCCTTTGCAGTCTGCTCGGCCCTCCCTCGCTGACAAGGCCCTCTTGCTTACAAGCCCCAGGGACTGTGTGGGGCACTCCAGGCACGGGGCACAAATGCTGGCGGTGGTGGCAGGAGTAGGGGATCTCACCTGGCCAGCAGAGCTGCTGCATAGTGCTGGGTGTAGGCACAGAGCAGGGTGTCCCAGAGCAGATTGTGCTCCAGAGCCAGCAGGTTCTTGCCAAAGCCCAGTCAGGAGAGGAGAGCCTTCATAGTCTGCGCTGCAAACCTGTGTGCCGAGCAAAGGCCAAGTCACTGGGAGCACTGGAGGGCAAGGACGGCCTCGTTGTCCCCGCTGCAGAGGAAGCCACTGTAGGGTGGCTGCTCCTCCATGGCAGAGCGCAGCGCTGGCAGCACCTCCTCCACGGCTACTTCTGAGGTGCCGATGGCTCTCCACATCAGCGCAGCGGCTCTGTGGGACAAGAGCTGTGTGTCAGAACCGTGCCCAGTGCAGCTGCGTGGGGCTGGGAGGGAGCATAGCAGCAGGCTCAGGAAACAGAGGGTCCCGAGGGTGCCAGTGCTCTCCGCCTGTCTGGCAGAGCCTGCTGGACAGGCTGTACAGAGTGAGGGGCCCTACAGGCCAGTGAGCACCGAACTCTCGAGGCACTTGTGCCCCATACCTGTCACACATTGGGGCACAGCGCAGGAGGCTCATCACCACATGGGCAGGGTGTTCTTCAGTCAGGCTGAGAATGGCCATTTGCGTCCACAGACACATGGGACGCGAGTCTCCACAGCATGTCACTCACTGAGGCTTGCACCTGGAGTGCAGCATGGGGAAGACTTGGAGGGCTGTCCAAGGGAGCAACTTGCCCAGCTTCCCCCAAGAGGTGCATGCCTTCCCAGCCCACTGTGATGGGGCTGAGGGGGCCCAGCGGACATGGCTTGAGGGGCCGCGTGATCCTGGGAGGCCTCCAGCCCTGGCCTCAGGCTGCTGCAGAGAATAAAAACTCTTCTGGAAAAACTCCAGAGTGGGTCCAGGACCCACAGTCAGTGTGGGCATGGCCTCAGTCTCTGGGATGCCCTGAGTAATGGTGTTGGTGATGGCCATGCCTTCCATCAGGGCCATGTCAGCCTCCTCCCAGCCCTCATCCGTTTCCCGGTCTGAGCTTGTTGAGAGCTCAGAGGACGCTGAGCTGGCAGTAGCCTCTGCCCGCAGCTTGCCAAGGCGCAGGAGCCTCTGCAGTGTCTGCAGCAGAAGGAAGGGAGGGAAGAGAGGGACGTTCCATGGCCTGCTCCAAACGCAGGGCTTGGCCTGGCAGTGCCAGCAGGCCCGGCCCAGGTGGGGACGGCCGTAGATACCTGCACTGCTCTGTGGAAACAGCCATGGGTGGGCTCCTGCTCTTGAGTCTGGTCATTGGCTGCACCTGGCAAAGAGCGAGCGCAGCCAAAGCTGAGGGGCCACGGGAGAGGCCTGAGAACACAGCCCAGCCCTGCACTCCCCAGGCAGGTACAGCCCCCTGGGTGCCCAGGGGACGGAGCACGGCCGTCAAGGGAGCAGCCCCGGCCCCTGTGCCATCCTCTCCTTGGGCACGTCCATGGGACAGGATGGGATGGGATGGGATGGGATGGGATGGGATGGGGCCAGGCCAGCTGCAAGCACCAGCCCTACAGCCCAGCTCCGCCACTCACCGCCCTGCAGCAGCTGCAACTGGTTCATCTCTGCAGGCTGCTGCACTGGGGCAGCTGCAGGGCCTTTGCTTTTCTTCCCCTGAAGCCCCTTGAACAGGCTGAGCAGTCTGCCCACCATCCCGCTCTCTGACCTCGAGGGCACCTTCCAGAGAGATGCCTCGGCAAAGGCCTGAGTCAGCAAGTGCTGCAGTGGTGCTTTGCACACAGTAATGAAAAGCATGATCCAAGAGCATTTTAGATTGTATTGAATGGCCTTAATACCAGTAGAGTTCTCATTTTTGGTGATGGAAGTGTGTTGTTTGGGCACCAGAGTCCTGATAATAGACAGAGGCACTTGTAACTTGCTGAATTTACAGTTAGTTCTCCAACCTGAAAATGACTGCCAATGCCTCACTTACTACAGTGGGTTTGTGCTGTAAGTTCTTGTCTAAAAATCACTTTCCAATCCTCTGTCAGAATGAAGTCTATGTTTTTAACTGCTTGACCTTAAGCCATGTCATGGTTTCACACCAGGTGGCTACCAAGCCCCATGTTGCCATTCCCTCCCCCACCAGTGGGACTGGGGAGAGAATAGGAAGTATAAAAGGTAGAACATTTCTTTGTTGAGATAATAATACAGTTTAATATGGAAAGCAGAAGCATTGCAAACAAGAAAAGCAAAAGAAGGCATTAATTGCCTGTTTCCCCTGGGCAGGCAGGTGTTCAGCCATCTCCAGTGGAGCCCCAGCATGCCCAGTGGGAGATGGGAAGACAAACACCATCACTCCAGATGTCCCCTGCTTCCTCCTTCCCCACACTTTATATTCTGAGCATGGCGTCACATGGTCTGGAATATCCCTTTGGTCAGCTGGGATCACCTGTCTGGGCTGGGTCTCCTCCCACCCTTCCAGGCACCCCCAACATCCTCCAGTGTGGCAGCCCAAAAAGCAGAAAAGGCCTTGGCTCTGTGTGCGCCCTGCTCAGCAATAACAAAAACATCTCTGTGTTATCAACCCTGTGTTCAGCACAAATCCTAAACAGCCCCACAGCAGCCTCTGAAAAGAAAATTAACCCAGGAAAAACCAGCACAAGCCCACAGGAAAAAAAAATCACAGTACTCATTAATCCTACTGCAAACAATGTGGGTGTTGAGTAGACTGGTTTGTGTGCTGTAGATCTCCTTGAGGAGCAGGGAACATGTGAAAGAACATGACTGTAATTCACTGCAAGTATTGATTGCAATTGACTCATTAAGAAGGAAATCAATTCCTCTGAAGTATATAAATTTGAAAGTGGGAATCAAATGTGAGTGGAGAAAGGGTTTTGGTATTCATGAAAGACATCTAATAATGGGTTCTCAAGATTGAAACTAAAATGTTTTGCACTAGAAAAAGACAGGTTCATTCTTAGTGCCGCTGATTTCTATCTACTGCTGCTTTTTCTTTACTACACATTCTGCATTCCTTTTCAGTAAACATGATTGTTATACTTTGTACTACCTAGCACTATTTTGACATATCTACAGTACTGTAATTGTCTTGCTCCTTTAAATTCCTTATCAACCCTTACCATGAAATATTTTTGTTTCTTTTTTATTCACAACATGAAATTAAATACTTCATGAATATTTGAGAATTTTACATTAAGCCATTCAGCAATCCCCACTCTGTATTTCATATTCCATGTAAATTGAACATATAATGAAGGGACTATCTTTAAAGTATATTTACTTAATTACAAAGTACTAGTTTAAATTATTATGAAATGGAAATTGGGAGAAAGAAATTTCTGGCAAGAAATGACATGAACTTTTTCTGTCCAAGAGATATTTTCTAAATAATTTCTGAAATGTTAGACTTCCATAATTTGAAAACTTTGATTCTAGTGTCTACATATTTTTATATGGAAACACTAAATTTTTTGTACATTAATAATAAGGAATCAAAGATCTTTTAAGTAAAACACACACTTAAACTATAAAATCTGTTTTGTTAAACCCTTAATTTTGATGAAAGCCTGTTTCTAGGGAAAAAATATTTTGGCATTTCCAAGTTAACTTTAGAGACTTTGCAGTAAGACTTCCTAAGGAAAAATTTATCACATTCCTCACCACCTTAAAATAGACATGCTTATCAGTGCTTTCTTGTTCAGGTAATTAGCCTCCAATTCAATTAATTGACCTACAGTAATTCGGCCAGGAATTGTCTGGGCTGCAGAGGGCTGCACAGGAGTTGTTCACTCAGATCTAGACGTGGTTCTAAGGCCCTTGTCATCTTCAAAAAGAAAAGGGAAGAACTAATCTCAGGGCTTTAAGCCTGATAGTGGATGCAGAGGTTTAGTCTACGTGTGACTGACTGCTAAATTCTTCAGGGTAACTCCTGGAAAACACTGAATTTTCCAATAGTGATCCAGTGACAGATGGGGAGACACAGTAATGCAAAACCAGATTTGTTTGCATAGGTAGAAAGATTTACAGATTTTATCCAACACCACTAGTCTGTAAAAGCTACAAATATCTCCAGAGCTGCACAGCAGACACCTGACAGAGCATCTCTTTACACTTAAGAAAAACATCTCCTGGAGGCATAGAAAAGCACTTGCAAGGAATTCCAGGAAAGTGAGTGCTTAGAAAGAGAATTAATGTTAGACATCCATCTTATGAAATATTTGGAATTTTAGATTTTTCATGTTTTGTTTCATCCAATCAAATTAAGATGGTCACTTTTGTGGCACAATGAATGATGTTTGCCTGTAATATAAATGGAATCTATATTTATAGTATTTAACTTTATCCCATTTCTCTCATTCAGTTCCTATAGGTTCTGTATCTGACATTTTCATTCTCTTCTGTGAAGGCAAGGCCTTCCAGCTTCGTGTCATCAATAAATTTTGTTGACACCATCCTTCTTCTTGTGTGCCAAGATAACTAATGAAATTACTTAAGAAATCTTAATTCTGCTAAAATTCCTGTAGCCTGATACTCTCCCCTTTCAACATAACCAGTAGTTTTGTCTAATTCATCCAGCTCCTTAAAACCTTGCTATTAATATGCCAATCAGTGTTTTCTCCACTTCAGTTAATTTCTCCCTTATGGCTATTAGTAATTTTGGGTTATTGCTGCAGAACACTGAAGAACACTGAAGAACCAGAGTGCACAGACTTAGTAGCATCTGCTTTTCCCCAGTCATACCCATGACTGAAAAATTCTCATCAATTCTGGCTTTTTTCATGAGGAGCTGATTTGTAAAGCACAGTATAAGTCCAGACCTACACAATATTGAGTGGGCAGCTCTAGTGCACACAATTATGGGTAATTTCTACGATTTGTTTTCTTGTTTTTCAAATGGCATCAAATCTAACTGCTGTGGGAGTACTAGATTTCTGTATGCTTAAATTATTATTTTGGAACAAAATAAACCAATATAAGTCTTGGAGGACCACTCCATACTTTATGAATTTTATCTTGGGGTTTTGGAGCTGCTATAAAATAGCTGGTGTTAAAATGTTCCACACCTTCAGCCAGTAAGACTATAATCCACGTTTTTATCAGCTGACAGCTTGCCTATGTTTGTGTGTACAAATGAATTGCTCAGAGAATTGCTAGTACAACAAAGTCGTAGGTGTGAATCCCCAGCTATGTTTTTCTACCTACAGTGTCATTTTGTTTGCTTCAGGCGCGTTTTCAATACAGTCAAATCAAAAAGTTGAGATATTTCCTTGATATTTTGCTGTAAATATTTATATTCTTTCATTTTGGTTTTTTTTAGACTTTATGAAGTCACAAAAATCATTTTATCTCTATCTGAATAAACTACAACAGCAAAAAGTCTTGTGCAAGTCAGAAAAAGTAAAATAAAACATCTCTATCTTGAAAAGATGGCTTTGTTTCAAACTGAGGAGTGAGGCCTCTTAAAGATACTAAATGGGAATCATGGTTATATGAGACCTAGAAGATTTTTATTTATTTTCCTCTTCCTGAGCTTTTTAGAAATAATGGATTTGTATAAACTTAATTCAGAATCACCATTAAGCTGCTGCTACAATGGGCTTCCATAAGATGCTAACAGCAAGATGTTTTTTCCTAAATCTCTGTATGATAAATACATTTGGAATGGATAAGAACATCTTCTAGCCTAACTCAGCAGTTATGGTTTTCATCCCAGATATGCCAACAGCCTAAAGAGTTGACAATTTTTATGGTCCCTGCATTTTCATTTTGTGTTTGGACATAGATGTTTGTAGGCTTGCTTACAAAACTTACAACCCTTTTGATTTGACATTTAGGTATAAAGCCAGAACAGGACCACTGATCATCTTATTGCATTATTATCACACTGTTAGACTTTGGTTTTCTCACCATAACTCTTCAGATTGTGCTACTGGAACTACATATTATTTACAGTCTGGGTCTTAAACAACCACATAAATTACAACAAGAACACCACACAAGGAAATGGGACCCCCACTCAGTTCTTCCTAGCCTAGACAGAACTTTCTTGTCAATCAGAAGTACAGCAGATATTTTAGTTCCTTGGTCATATGATGCAATTAGGCCCTTCAACTTCAATACTGTATTTTCAGGAAGGAAAAATAAAAGGCACTGTCTTAAAATACTTTCAAACACTGACCTGGAAATCTAAAGAAAATGGGACAGATGAGCTCTATTTCTTTTTTTCTTTTTTTTTTCTTTTTTTTTTTCAGTCTGCATTCTCATCTGCCAGATAAGATGTTCAGAGTACCCAGGCAGATATCCCCAGTGTGACTATTTTAAAACCTTGGCGTAGGTAGTAACATACTGAACTGAAATCTGTCAAAAATTCATGGAACTCATTAATATAAGTTTTTTTGGAGGGCGTCCATTAGAGCATTTGTTTTTTCCTCTAACCTATTCACTAGTTGATGGTTGTAAGCTTGTCTGGGTTTTTTTTCCTGCTTAAGTCAGTGTCTATATCTGACAACGATAAACTCTGAAGAATCCACTGGAATAAACAAAGGAGAAAACAATTTTACACTCTAATATATATATATATATATATATATGTGTGTGTGTGTACGTGTGTGTGTGTGTGTGTGTGTGTACTTTAAGAAGTCTTTTAATAACCTTACTTTGGATTTATTATATTCTTTTTATGCTTATACCATAGATCTACAGATTTCATAGAAGATCACTCCAGGATAGAAGGATATTCAGCAGATCTTCCTTTCATACCCCAAAATCTGAACTCTCGCCTTTTTATGGCTTAAAGAAATGAAGACCCAAAAGAGATGGTTTGGTGGTGGGTCAGAAGTGAGGGTGGAATCAGGTCCTCAAGTGCATCTTTTTCTAACTTTATGGGGAAATTAAAAAACAGATGGTCATGTAGTTAAGACATTAAAAAAATTGTCTTTAAGCCCCTGTGCATCTGATTAAAGTTCATCGAACTGTAGATGAACACAAGAACTGACAGGGAGCAATGCACCAACTGCCAGAACAGCACTTAGATGAAAATGTACAAAATAATAAGTGTGTTTCTCAGTACCTCTGACTGGATGCTCAAATCAAAGCTAAAGTCAATGCACCTTACAATTTATCACTACAGGCAGGGATTAAACACCAGTTTCAAGCATTTCATGTATTGAACTAGTTTCTCTCCTGAAGCTGTTGTTCATGGAGAACAGCAGAATGAAATGATCACTTCTCAGGGAAGTGATCCTGAAAATCTGGATGTCACTACACACAAGATTTCTTAAAATGCATTTTGAAAACCTGTGAAAATTGCATCTACATTTTCAGTGTCTATGTACACTCACGTCAAGGCAGGCTGCCTCCACAAAATACCTTCCAGCCTGCCTTCAGCAAGGCTTAAATCTTCTGGGACAAAAAATGTCCACTGAGCTCTAGTGAATACTTTTATATGTAGCCCAGAAGATTAATTTCCCTCCTACAATTTGTATTTTATTGTCAGCATTTATTTGGCAGGTTCATTTGAAAGTTTTAGAAATTCTGTTCTTAAGGGAATTTAAGAAAAGACTAATAGGGCTGCTTCTCATTTTTTCTAGACAAAAATACAGACAAAAAAAAGAAAATCTAATTCACTGAGTGCTATGTATCAAAAAGTGAAATTCTGCCTTTGTTGTATAATTTAAGGAGCAAGAGCTTAATTTCCTCACGTTCTCTGGGACATCACTGGGCATTTTTATTGACATATTAAGTGGATGTTGAATCCTTGACTTAGAAACCTATTTAATAGCCTGAAGGACAAAGAGATTCAAAAAACAAACTTTCAAAGTTACCCTGTAATCAATCACAGATACTGAAGACATTAAATGTGCACAATAGTTTTAACACATATGATGAAAATGGCAAAAAAAGCTGTGATATGGAAAATATTGCAGATCCCAAGTCAAAAATAATTTAAAGAGTTGGAATTTAAGTTTCTGCTACTTTGTCTGCTTTCATATTGCAAAGAGTTATCTTTGTTTCCTTGATGCAGTTTTCCATGCTGCCAATCAAGATGGCTTGAGACAAAGCTCCAGAAGTACCATTAGCTTGCCAGTATTTCAGGTCTGAAAAGCCAGACACAGTTGCCTACTTGCATTTGACTATCATTTAATTCCAAAATTAACTCTGCTTTTCTGCATACTTTACAGAGATTTGGCAATTTGGATTAGTCAAGTCCACTTTTGGGGAAGGACTTGAAGAAATTGAACGCAGAAACACTTTTTGTTGAAATAATAGGGATCTGATTTTGGATCTTCATGGTGGTTTTTCATCAACCTCCAAACACGCTCTTTTCTCTGTGCTTCATCTGCAAAAGCACAACTTTAAAATGCCAAAAAATTGGTATTGGCTGTACAGCCACAGTCAAGGTCTAAGAGGAAAACAGAGGATGCTTGTAACAATTGTGTGAAAGACTACTTCAGGCCAAAGTGTTCCCTTGTTTCCAAGTCAAATTCCCTGTGCTCAAACACACCAGAGGACCCACTGAAGCAATGACATACCTAACACATAGCTGAGGACTTGGAAACACTGAATTTGCACAAAATAAAGTACAGAATCAGCAACACAAAGGTTAAGCTGGAGCTGTAGTTGCAAACTTCAGTGTCCTTCAAGGTGAGCACAATTTTTCCATGGTCAAACATATCAAGAGATGCTCACAGGGAAAATAAATGAGGTATCCCTTCAGTCTCAATTACAAGCACAGGTAATGACCATCCTACAAAGGTCTCTTTCAGAGTTGTAATTAGCTCTGAACTCAACCAGAACCTTGTGGCATTTCTCATACAATGTTAATAGATACAGCCTCTAAACAGACTTCAGGAAAGTAAAACAACAAGCAATGGGCTCATAAATGGATTCGAGATTTTAGGGGCTAGCAGCATAGGAACCGAGCTCGCAGTTTTGAAGGTTCTGTTATTTAGCATTCTAATTTTACATAAGGAAAGCATCCAATATGTTTAGGGTTTGGGGTTTTCTTTTACACCATAAAAGTGAGATGTATTTTACTTTCCATTTTTTTACTGGTTTAGAAAAAAAACAAGGTAAACTATATCACTTTCGAGAACTTGACTTTTGCCCCACAAATTAGGAGAGTATGAATCAGATCCTTGTTAACTCTTAAGCCTGCTTGCGAGCTCCCCGGGCGATTTTATCATCACACACACGAAGCAATTCCTGGAAGTGCCGCCTTGGATGCAGTTCGCTTTTCCAGTCTCCAGAGGTCTCTGCATATCGCGGTTTAGGTCCGTGACAGCTCCGCTGGAAGCGCATCTCGAGGGAGAGACTGAAGAGCTGCCTGGGAAAGGGCTGCTGGAACCTGGTCCGCTCTGATAGCGCTGTCCTGAGAATTTAGATCTCCTAGGAATTTATAGGGACCAAATGAAGTGAGGGAGATTTATACTGCAGCGCTAGCTGACACCAGCATTGCACAAGCAGAAACATTTTGTCCTTAGAATTCAGATGACCATAGCTGTTAGCATTCACCTAGAAGCAGGGCAATCTGATGATGGTAAAGGATGGCTGTTAAGCCCTGTTGACAGAAATATTACCTTTTTTACTCTGACCTCAGTCACACCTCTGTTGGTTTCTTTTTATTTTTCATGCCTTCATGGTTGATGATTTTTTTTCCTCAAAAAGAATATTTCTTACTTAAATTATTATGATTTAGCTAACAATTGGCTTACAATAATTTGAATGTAGATGCAGTTTTTGGATAGGTCATAACCTCCATCTGTACATTGCTTTCAACACTTTTATTATAGGCATCTGCTTCCTGGCTGCTGACTGCAACTTTCCCAATTGACCCTCTACTATAATTTATATCTATAATATATTGAACATATTAAAATGTCTTTTCTTTATATATAGATAGATAGAATAGATGTAGTTATATATATATATATAGATATATCTGTAACAACGAGATTCTGAAAATAGTAATAAAACATTAAATCCAAGGAAAATCAAAGAAGTCAACTGCTTCTTCTACCTGAAAGCATAGGAGGTCCCTGCCCAGAGTAGGGGTGCTTCAAACCCAGGCCATTCTGTGATTCTATGGTCTCCTCAATACCTCAAACCAACTTTAGATTCAGGATCCAGTCTTGGCCATGGGCTGATTAAACCAAATAGGTAAATAAGTAAATAAGATAGGCTGAGATATGGGCATACTCAAGGACATTTGTATTTCTTGGGATCTTTTTAAGGCATTTTGGCCTTCAGAACCACTCATATTATCAGAGAAGTAACTTGGCAGAACAGGTACTTGCTAAATCAGCCAAATTCAAACAGCAAAATTAGCTTTGTTGAAGACAAAGCTTCTGCAAAGTTGGTGTTTGATTCCATTATTTTTCATGTACCACAACCATTAGAAAGAGAAGGAAAAATTAGGTGAGCCTACTGTTCTACTGTAGCTTAAAGAATATTAATAGACTTATAAATAATATATTTTTGTAACAGTAGCAGTAGTTCTTTGAGGTGTCTTTTGAACTCTCTGTTGCTGCTTAGACTCTAGTTTTACTCTTTACTGAGCTATGTGGAGAAGATTAAATCCTCCCAGTAAACTATTTGTGCCAGTTCTCTTAGATTCCCCTTTGGTCCTAGGAAAAAAAAGAGAGGTACAATAATGGATTAGAGAAGAGAAGAGAAAAAGGCACATCTTTTAGTAGCTGTAGTGAAATGACACATAGAAATTCTTCACTTTGAGCATTAGAGATGTCCTTCTCTCTTCAAGTAATATAAAACAAGACAACTCTTGGTTTGTTCTGTAAAAACTATGACTAGCACCCGTTTCCTTATTATTTTACTGCTCTATCCCTCTGATCATCTTTTGTGGACTCACTCCAACAGCTCCATGTCTTTCTTGTACTTGGAACCCCAGTGGATGCAGAAGTCCAGAGATGAGTTATGAGAGCAGAATCCCCAGCTTTGCCCTGCTGGCCACCCTGCTCTGGATGAAGCCCAGGACATATTTGGCTCTCGGGGTTTTAAGCGCAGCTAATATTAGTGACCAGCTAATATTCAGCCTCTGCCCCACCAGCACCCCCAAGTCTTTCTGGGCAGGGCTGCCTTCAATCTGCTCATCCCCCAGCCTGGATTGACACCAGGGTTTGGTTGTCCTGTTCCAGGTGCAGCCCCAGCACTTGGGTTTTGTGAAAAAATGTCTATTTTATGATTGGCTTTGCACAAATATTAAAATGAATATTATATGTGTTATGTTAGAAAATTATGCTGTATTAATTCTCTTAAGTAGTGTGTTCAATATAGTTTTAGGTTACAATAAAATGTTAAAATATAAACTCTGCTATGTAGGATACTTTTTTTTCTAAAGAAAGGACTCGCAGAGAGATAGCAGCCACAAGACACCTAAATCTTTCAGAGAAAGAGAATTTATTGCCCCATTATCAGAAGAAACGAACTTCTTCCCACCTCGCTCAGCCCTAAAGACGCCCTCAGGATTAAGAGGAAGAAGTTGACACTGACCAGACAGAATCCTGTGTTTGAATCCTTTGTTGCATGTTTTATGCATCATGTATGAGATGTGTGAATATGCAACAAGCTGTTGTTTTTAAGGGTTATTCCTCTGTTAATGTGTGTCCTTTTTCAGGCATATTTTGCCCAGAAAAAGGTACCCAGACTGTCTGTAACTCTTTATTTCTATTGTCTCATATTGTCCTAATCCAAATTGTCCAAAATTTTTATTACTCTAATTATATTGCTATTCTTCTAATCATTTTATTACTAATAAACTTTTAAAATTTTAAAAACAAGTGATTGGCATTTTTCACAATTTTGTTAAACCTCATGAGATTCCCATGGGCCCACATCTCCAACTTGTTCAGGTTTCCCTGGATGCACCCCATCCTTCAGGTGTGTCAGCAGCACCAGCCATATGTGTATACCTGGTTTCTTGAAGAGTGATAAAAGGGTCTCCTTGAGCCAGGTCTCATAAGCTCTTGGAGATTTATATCACACCCAAGATAGCTCAGCCACCTCAGATGGCATAAAATCACCAGGATGGCTTCTGTGGTAGTGTGGAAACAGAAAAGTTTTAATAAAAAGCAAAATAACAAAGCTCTTTGCAGAGAAAAACCAAGCCAGGGCAAGAGGTTCTTGCTCCTGGTAAAACACCTCCCAAAAGCGATTAATTTCCTTCTTCTCTTCTTTTTCTAGTAAATTGCCCAGGCAGGACTTTTTGGCTTCTGTCCAATTGTCTCTCCTTAAGTTTGAGATGAAGTCCCCAAGGTCCTTTGAGGTATCTTTTTACCTAATTGAGGAGAGAAACTTCTGGGCTTTTCTCCTTTTTTAGGAGAGAAAGGATGATTTTGTCACTCCATCAACAGGGGGCACATTCCTACAGAAGAGATCAGTACAACTTGACACATTTAGAGAAATATTGTCCATCTCTGCACCACAGCTATATCAATTTTTTCGAGCAAGGATTGTCTGTCACTATATGGCTGCAGAGGGTTAATAGTATAAATCTTTGGAAGCTCACACACACAGTAGAAACAGTTTTACGCTTCCGCGTGTAGGAATCCTTCCATGATCACGAAAGTGTTCGGTCTTTATGAGCAATTTGTTAATATAAGGATTTTTGGCTGGGTTCTTGTTTTTCCTTTACATTCAGAAATACTTTGTAAATTATACAGTATAATTGAAAGTATAAAAATATGGATTAAATTTATAAATTCTATACATAGGCCATCAGCAGTATTTAGATTATGAGTTTTGTTATTTAGCTGAGGAAGTAATTCTAGAGATCCAAGACTACCAGTCTCATATTTTGTCCAATTATGAGTTTCATTATTTGGTTGAGGAAGTAATTAAAGCGATCCAAGGCTACCAGTCTCATATTTTGTCCAATTCTAGGTGTAAAAGATATTTCCTGTAGGAATTTACCATGGTCCATTTGCCTCAGTGAAATATTAGCACTCATATGACTGTAAGAAAATATTATTTAGAGGGGAAAAATATTAGCAAAGGCCTTTGGGTTAAGAAGTTGATTATATGACTGTTTATACACATTGATAACTAGGAATCAGATATAATCCAAGTTCAATAGTCTTTTATTCCAAAGAATTCATGTCAAAAAAGAATTGTACATCTTTGCTACTCACCAGAAATTTCTATCAAAATTCTATTCAGGAGTTGGTAAGTTACTTAGAATATATTTAGTTTTGAAGGCGAATAATGCATTTTAAGGTTCTCCTGAAGAAAGATAAAATCATATTTGCAAAAATTGATTTTTATTTGTTTGAGTTCCCGATGGAGTTCCTAATGTTCTTATTTACCTAGGGTTTTTTTGGCTTGGTTTGTTTTGGCTTTTTTACTCAAATAGTCACATTCAGTGTTGTAAAATTTTGTCCCCTACTGCCAGCAAAGAAGTGTCTCTTCAAAAACAATAAATAGCTTTTAGTTCTCACATTTTACAGTGGCATTAAGTTTCTCTGTCTTTGACCAGGGCTGTATTTAAAGATGAGGAAAATCCTCCCTCTTATGTATTGTGTATGAAATTGTGAAAATTCTCAGCAGTAGACAAAGAACTTTAGAGTTTGTCCACCATGTTTAGTATTTAATAAAATTATTTGATATGTAGCTTTTGAAGATTTCTCTCATAGAGGGCAATTACCTGTCGCACCTAAAGTTATTCATAAAAAAATCATTAAAAATGATGTTTTTAGTACTGACTTGCTATGACCTTCATCATCCAAATTTTCTAGAAATTCTTCACCTCAGATGGTGGAAAGATACATTTCATTAGCAGATAAATATATTTATCTTCACATTCAGATAGACTTAATTTACAACAGGAAGATATTTCCCTCTTCATTAATTTTTTTGTACTGTTCAAGCAAAAAAATTCCACAAGATTTTTGTTTGCTTGTAGGAGTGTAATAAGGAAAGCAATCAAGCATTTCCTGGAGCTCTTGGTACTCCAGGATTTTCCAGGTTTTCCTCTGGCACGGCCCCAGCAATAGTAGCCTCCTACCATTGGAGGGAGCCACAAGCACTTGTTCCGAAATTCCTAAGTTTGTAAAGAACTCGTTCAGCACTACAGTTGTTGAATTATACACTGAAAAGCTTCATCACACTAATAAAGGCAATATTTTAAAAATAATGGCCTATTCCTTAAGATGCAGCATAGCTTTGCTTCTTTTGAAGTATTAAAGAGCATGTTTAAGCTTACAGCAAGCTGTATTTGCAGCTTATTTTTATATTTTTATAATAAGCAATGTATTTATTTTATGAAGCTGCCACATATGCATTTTATTTTTCTGAAGACATACATAAAAAACATGTGTTAAATACTAATTAAATTTTTTTAATGTTTGAATTAAAACCACATTCTTCTTCAACATCTTACTTAATTGTACACTTAGAGTAGAAATGGGAAGAAAGTAATCTAGAAAAAGGTATGATGTTTGAATTTTTTAAAATATAATTTTATTCATACACTAAGATGGTATTATCTTAATGAAGATTTTACCTTTTGTATGGTTATCCAGTGATGTGGGAACAAAATAGAACATTATTGGTTATATTGTCAAATAAAATACTAGGTTCTCACTAGGTTCTGCAGCAGTAAGATCCATTGAGGATCCATATAGCCCATTTCCAGATTTCACAAATGTTTTCATATTTTTTTTCTTAGACTACAGTTTTAATTACATCCAACCAACACATAGAGGGCCACTAAAAACAGAAAATATGTTAATTTTTGTCTTCCACATCACCAAGCTAATATTACAACATTAAAAAATCTCAAATTACTCAAATTGTCCAGCCAAATTCCCTCTGTTCTTAAAGGAGTCCTTTTTCTCCTTGCTGAATAGATCTGATGAACTTCTGGGTTCTCTGCATCAGAAAATCAGAGCAACACAGACCTTACACTTATTTAATTAGTCTTGACCTTTTATTTGCTTTTGAAGGGCGTTTCTCTTCAGTAAAAGGAGTAGCAGCTGACAATTCTGGTTGCAAATGTTGGTGCTCCCAGGAGTAGCCAAGAAGTCTACAGTAGAAAGCTTCACTACAATCCGGTGACAACTATCCTTTTTAGCATTCCAGGTTCAATGGCATGAAATGGATGTGTTGTTTTCTTCTTTCTGTTTGGTATATTCCAAGAAGCTAAGTTGTTTTCTCTCTCTGCCTAACTTGCCAGCAAAATATCGTGTCTTCTCACAGACACCATCTGTGAGAATAGACTGTTGCTGTCCTTGATGTGCTTTGAGACAGGCAACATGCAAACTACCACCATATGCAAGATTGTTTATAACACTGTCTCTGCTTTTCATCAGGTCTCACTCTTTCAAAATGTCCTGGTTTAAACAAGTAGCCTAAATAGGAAGACTTAGCAAAGGAGGTTTAGGACTGTAAAATTTTCATGTATCGTATTCTTAGCATTTAACCCAACTCATTTAGGAAAACTCTTGCTATGATAGGATAATTCCAGCTGGAAGGAACCTTGAGAGCTATCTAATCCAACCTTCTTTTCACAGCAAGGACATCTTTGAGGTCAGACCAGGTTTCTCAGGGCTTTATCTTGTCTTTGCATTGGAAACCCCAGACAGTAGGGACTGTACAAGCCCTCTGGGCTGCCTGCTGCACTGCTTCACTCCACCCAAGCAAGAAAAGCCATGAGATGATGTGTGCAAAAGCAATTTAACTCTCTTTCAATATGTTGGAATTATATATTCAAGCAACTCAACGTTTCTGATCTGTTTTTTTAATGTAGCATTTAAAAAACTCCTACAAGACACTCAGTAAGAATTTTCCGAATCTTTGAGGATAAAGACCAAGATCTTTTTTGAGGTTTCTGGAGCAGAAACTTTTCCTGTTCAGAAACATTCTGAGTGAAGCTTAGTGCAGTACTATGAACCAATTTTTGAAGACTAAAAAATTGCCAACCAAATATGTAAAGAAAGAGGGCAAAGCATTGCTCCCGGGCGGTTGATGGCCACACTCAGTGACTAACCTGAATGGCTCAGACAGCATCATAGCATATCCTGAGCTGGAAAGGATCCCCAAGGAACTGAACTCCTGCACAGGACTATTCTAAGAATCACAGCAAATTCCTTGAAGCACTATGCAAGTGCTTCTTGAACTCTTGCAGGCTTGGTGATGTGATTTCTTCCCTGGAGATCTTGATCACTTAAGCTATGCCTACTGTCACTCTCAGCGGTATTTGACTGTAAATAATCTTTGAATCAAGATAAGTTTACAAACAAACAAAAGTAAGAACAGATATTCAAATTTACCCATCTAAGGTCTATGATCTACCATAGACCAGGATTATCATCTGGCACCAGAGTTTTCTGTAACAGAGGTCCATAATTCCATACCAGAACAACAGCGCAGCACAGCACTAATAAATTACAAGGGTTATTCATCCAATATGCAGGATAAAACATGGGATTTTTTGTGAGATAACTAGTAAAATTGTGTTGAAGGAAAATCAGGACTATGTATTCATCTCATTTTGGAAAAGTTTGCAGTCATTATTATAATGTCTCTCTGAAAAAGATTATATTAACAATCTAATGCCTGAGCTAATTCAGAGTCTGATTTTTTTATTTCTCTTCACAAAAGGTATCACCATGTTTTCAAGATATGTAACAAGAAAGACTTCAGAAAAAGACATGACTAAGAAAGACTAAAAAAGCTCCAGACCAATTACATGGAAAACAGACAAAAAACCTACCTAAACTTGATAAAGAAGGCTCTGTATGTACATTTAACCTTGCATAAATTTCCCAAGAAACAAGTGAGATAAGGCATTGATTTAAAAAGTGTTATATTGCTTTTTAATATATACCCCCCTTCAAACAGCCTGATACATTGAGAGATCCTTTGAATGTCTTTGAAAGGATGCATCTTATAAAATTGAACTATTCTGTGAAAGTTCGAGGATGACCATCATTTAAGGTGTAGAATGATGACTAAAATCTAGTTTGAAAGCACAGAGGGCTTTTTACTCAGTTATTCATACATTATAGTGGAGATTTATCTTATATCTCCAGCAATTTGGAGTCTAGGGCCTCAGTCAGGGTCCAATTATTCAGGGTGTGGTGATCTTCCACACAGCTTTTGTAATACAGTCTTGTTATAATAGGTAGAAGTCGTTCATGAAGGTGTTTAAGCCATAAACTAGAAGACTTTAGTCTCTGACAGTCCAACACCCTAAAATAGTCTATATTTAGTTGATTTTCTCCTTGCCTCCTCAAATCTACCATTTTAGACCTGTGTGTACCAAAGAAAAATCTTTGATGTCGAAGGCACCTGGTTTTCTAATAGTGTGTGGTATTTGAAGACATTTGAACAATGTTAATTAAATCTTAATGTCTGCTATTTTTTAAAAAGTCAATACAGCTTCCAAGGAGGGCAAAGTAGCAAGCCCAAGGAGGGCAAAGTATAGCAAGCCAATGACCAATTGCTATAATCTATTTCTTCAATATTACATGACAACACACTGTGGTTACACGGAGGCATAAAAGCTTTTGGCAAATTATTTCTTTAGTAATTTAAAGGTTTTTCAAACCTCTATATTAAAGTGGTACCTGTGAGTATATAAATTTTAAAAAGTAAGATAATTAAAAAATGCTTAACTAAAAATATTTTTTCTCAGACTGAATATCTTTTGAATGAACCCATTCAAAGCAAAAAAAAAAAATTAATTAAGGGTGGTTCTTTGTCATATTATTGCTTTCCCGCAAGACTTATTTAATTTTAATTATGTTATAATGTGCTTAATAACAAGAGCTGGGTTTTATGAAAATCTTGTCAGAAAAAAAAATGCTTTAAGGGGGATCTTTGATTTCTTTATAATACCAAATATAGATATAGCATGTTATGCTGTTGTACTTCATAGCCCTGAGCAAAATAATCTCTTACAACACTGTTCATTTTCTTTCCATATAATAATTTTGCTTTTGAAAGATTCATGCTGGTGTGCCTGTAAGAATTCTCTTATGCAGCTAAAGAGAAATGTTATTGTAATCCTGCATATATCCAAGAAGTTCCAAGTGCCTTTCAGTTGTCACCTCTCATGGTGTACTTTCCCCCACCCTTTTCCACATGTACGTCACTGTTACCTTCCATGGAGCACCAGAATCTCTGCTGCAACATAAGGGTTAGCAGAAGAAAAACCATATAAAGACCCCATTAGAAGCTGTTATAGTATTTAGTGGCTTAGGTGTTTGGATCCTATGGTAGTGGAACAGGCTGAGAACATGAATAGAGAAGGAGAAGATGCTCAATGCATCTTCTGCACCAGGGTGAGGAGAAAAGGGGAATAAAGGGGAGAGGGGAGGCTGAGAACTTCCCCCAGCTGCAATTGCAAAAGCTACACAGGAAGAATTCTTCCACACAACAATATTGGTGGAAAACCAAGCAGCTGGTTAAAGTCAGGGTTTGGTGGAACACAAAGGTTCTCACAATCAGGACCACATTCCATCATGCTCTGCAGCTGGGCATAAGGAGGGATGAGCTGGAGGGCATGACGTTGGGTGATGGAGATCTAAGCTCCCCAGTCTGTGCAGAGGGTCTCTAAAAATGGTCTAAAAAATCTTCAATGAACTCTGTCTCTCCTGCCTTGCAAGTTTGGTGTGCTCAAGTCAGATCTTCAAAAATTGCCATGAAAACACAGCTATTGTAACAGAGGAAAGAGAAAATTCTTAAGTATCGAAGAGCCCCAGTGGTGGAGTGGAGAAATCAATTTTCATGTGTGTTTAAGAAACTTATGAACAGTTTTAGCAGGATGACATAAAAAGGAGATAAGCCTCAGGCACAAGCATGGACAAAAAAAATAGATGAAGTAATGGACTGATAAAAACATTATGTGTGAGAAAGTCGTACTTCAGTACTGAAATAACTGCCAACAGGATTTTTTCTTTGGGGTGAAACTTTAAAAAATATAATAAAAGCTCAAGATATCTTCCCTTCTGCCCCTTTCTGTTTTCTGTATTCTCAATTCAGTTTGAAAAATAGAAATATGTTTGAAAATGTAGAAAATCTCAAAAAAAGGCAACACCCCAAAAAATCCAAACCCAACCAACCAACCAACCAACCAAAATAGACAACACAAATAACTTCTTTTTTATGTGGTTCTGTGGTTTTTCATTCCTTTTTCTCACGCGGTTAACAAAAGAAAGCACACTGTTAAAAAAAGAAAAAGAAGAACCAAGATTTGTAGCTAGTGATTCCAGCAGCACAGTTAAAGGTTAAGAAATTTAGCTATAGATTTTCTCTAATGCAGATCCTTTCTTCTAAATGTGAATCAAATATAACTTCATGTCAAGGACTCTGTAGACTAAAAGCTTTTAGCAAAATAACTTGTCCTCCCTGACAAAGAATCCTCTAACAAGAAGAGTAACTCCAAAATCTACATTTCCACTACACTGTTACACATCTCTTTAAGCTGGAAGGTGAAGGAATTATTCTAGTGAATTAGGCCAGAGACTTCCATAAACCTGTAAGGGAGATGCATTTACATGGATGAAAATATAGATTCTGGCTTTTTTTCGTCTCTTTCTAATTCTTTTCAATTTCTTTTCCTTGGATCTTCATTTCATCTTGGTTCCCTCCCTCAGGTCACTTACGTGTTTTGCACAGACCTTGTTGATACCCCAGCCTGGACTCAATGTGATTTAAATAATTAATAACTGAGCTATTCTTTTAACTCACCTTAAATGAATGAGACAAGATAAATCAGTTGCCTGAAGGAACACACAGTGTTTAAAAATTTGTTAATCTGAAGTACAGATAGGTTTTACTTATGAAAAAACATACTTTTCAACCTTCTAGATTTCTGTATTATCTGGCATAACAAATTAGCAATGATATTGACAATTCACTTGTCCACAATAATCTCAATGTTGTTGACAAGTAAATCTTATCTGTGACAATATGAGAAACATCTTTCAAAAGCCGAAGGCCTCAGAAAACTTACTGATTGCTGAGATTTAACAGTGAATACAGACCACCTCATCTGGCACTAATATGGCAACACCCAAGACTCCTTTCTTGCGAATGATTACTTTGATAAGGAACATGGTATGCAAGACATAAGATATTGCACTATTGTCTTCACATCATTATTTACCAAATATTAATTGGTTGGAAACTGTGGTACATTTACAATAAACACCTTTATTTACATATAGTAGGAATCCAGGCAGATATGTGTAGCATCTGAAGAAGTGCTGCTCCCAACCACAGTTGCACTGAAATCATTATATATTTTTTCTCTTTCCCAATCTCAGTGATGATCACAAGGGGCTGCATACAGAAAAGTCCTACATTCTTCTAGTAGTATATACCAAAGTGTTTCAGATATCTAAACTCTTGGTTTATTTTGAAAACATCTCATGTGGACATTTAAAATATAGATGCAGGAAAAAAATAGAATATAAATGTTTTTTATAGAAAAATCTATAGATCTCTGGTACTAAATAGTTCCATTATATCAGCACAAGATTTATATAGATTTTCTCTGCTTACCTTCATTTTTTGATAGAAAATCCCTGCCAGTAAATAGCAAATGCCACATGGTATCTGATTTGGAATGTTATCAGTAAGCATAGTGCAGCCAGTGCTGAATTACTGCATCATTACTATCAAGATATAAGATGATACTATAATTCACTGTGCACTCAAATTATTCAGGCCAGTTGAATGTCATATTTCCCATTTGCAATATGCCCCTTGTCATTGTGCAACTATTCCAATATTTATTTGCCCTATCTCTACATAGCCTGGCTTATTACACTAAAAAAATCACAATTTCTGTGTAT
The DNA here is from genome assembly GCA_013398715.1 of Nesospiza acunhae. Classification (NCBI taxonomy): domain Eukaryota; kingdom Metazoa; phylum Chordata; class Aves; order Passeriformes; family Thraupidae; genus Nesospiza; species Nesospiza acunhae. The sequence goes on along the minus strand of VZSU01000291.1, from coordinate 330,601 downwards.
CAGTCCCTTAAGTCCTTCTCTGACATGCTGAAATGTCCTACTAAAATAAATCTGAATTCTTCCCTGAATAAATAATTCATGTATGCATTGTGCAGATTTGGTATCAAAGCAGATAAAGTAAATGCACACTACTGTCAAAGCAGCGTCTGCTATCAGCACAAAATCTCAATAATATCAAGTAAAATGTAATTTACAGTGTTTGTGAAAGTTCTGTTTTTAAAGAAGCATCAGAACTCTACATCCTTCAACTCTGTATCTTCCCTAATCATAAAAGATACACGCACCCAACATAAGCCTAATTTGTGATGAACTTTTTACAGCTTTCCTCAGGAATTTCCTGTAGTTTACATAGTTATGCTACAACTATTATTGTATAAACCATAAGAAAAAATTCAGATGCCTTTATAAAGATTTGACAGCATTAAGATAGAGCATTTTGTGATGGTACTTAAGGCATTCTAGAATGGCAAAATCAAAAATATTTAAGTTTCTAAAATCCCAAGAATTATTGAATGAAAATGTATCAAACCACGTAGTTAAGGATCGAGCTTATATCAAGACAATCTCCTGACAGCTGATCTTTCTGCACACGCTGTGCATGCACAGCTGTTCTGTTCCAGTGGTTGATTTGTTTCTAGTCCCCCATACCCAAGGCTCAATATTACTTTATGCTTCTTCACTTTATGCTTCTTCAAGTGAACTTTTCATAAAAACTGTTTTCAATAAGCTTTTTCTCATTACCATATTCAATACTTTTCTCATTGTAGCCCATGTATCTCCCTATCTCCCTATAACCATTGCCACATAACTCCTGAGAGAAGTGCTAATCCTAAAACTGCTCTGTATTTGTACGTAACTATATTGCCAAGAGTGAAAAAGAATTAATATATAGATCATTAAACATTCATAGAAAAAAAGAATCTATTTTAAAATGAGTGATGGCAATTTCCATAAACAATGATGAAAAGGCAAAGAATTGAAAATCCATTTCCATATCATAGCCAGTACCTCTGTAATGTCTCATTTGTTACTGCATTTAGAGCCACGGCCAGTTCACTGTCAGAAAGAGAAGTAGAATGCAATCCTGACATGCCCTACATTGATAAATTCCATCCAAATTCACGGTACTAATCAAATGACATGCCAACAGCCAATGACATGTATCTAATACAGAACTACCACACACTAATAAAAACTGAAGGGCCAGCAAAGTTCTATCAGGCCAGGAGGGTTAAAGGAGTTCTGCAGCCTTGTGAAAATCCAGACCCTTAGGGCACAGTAATTGGGTAGCAGGGATGCTGAATCCTGCCAGGAGAGAGAGCATCACAGGTAACATAAAATACATGAGCCCAAGGAACCAGATGGAATGCATTTGAATGCCTTTGTGTTAAGAAAGCTGGTCAATATTATTGCCATACCTTTCTCCATCATTTTTGAAATATCAAGATGATGGGCATAGGAAAAACATTATACCTATCTTGGAGAAGGGCAAGAAAGAGAATTCCTGGATCTACAGGTGGATCAGCCTCCACTTAATCCCCTGGATATCTAAAGGGTAAATCTGAAAGTCATTTCTAAGCACATCAGTACAAACTGATGGTTCAGAACAGCCAATACTAATCAGCTTCAAATGTTCCCTGACTCCAATGGTGAGATAAATGGGTTTATGGATATGGGGGATGCAACAGACATGTTTTTTACCATGACAGCAGTGAGACCTTGGCCACTGTCATCCATACTATCTCTATATTCAAGTTGGTGAGATGCAAATGAGTTGGATATTAGAGATATCAGGAAGGCAATAAATATAAAAATATTGCAAAAAATTAAGCCAGAAAAAAAGAAGCAAAAACCTCACAGTAAGTAGCTGTTTAGAAGATACCTTTGGAGAAAACTATTTTTTATATTTATTTGCCTTAGCCCTAGGTTTGGACAATATGCTTCAATGCAGGTAAATTTTATCTCCTTCTCCAGGAAAAACTATAGGTCTTTTATCACACAGCCTCTCTTTGGCCTATTTCAAGAATGTTATTATTATAAGAAAGTCAATTTACAAAATCTACTCTTAAAAAATCTTATTTGTATTTTAATGTGTTATTAAACCGTACTGCTGCCTTTTCTGAACATTTAATGCAATACATAATCTTTACACAAAAGAGGTTTCACTTAGGAAGCACTTCAGTCTTGATTCCTGCTTTTCTATCTGCTTGACTATAGAAATGTCTAAGTCTTCAGCTTAACTAATATGTAAAATAGCACCAAATGCTTCAGGCTAATCTCTTAATCAGCTAAGTATGTGATACTGTCAAAAAAAAAAAATCAGAAAATTCATCTATTGAAATATCCTGGTTGCTTTTAAATAACAGAATCAAAAGCTTAAATCAAAAAGTCAATCTACTTGAATGAAAACCAAGCCATGAAAAGATGCAGCTAAATCAGCAACACAGTGAGTTAACAAAATACTCAATCTCACTAACAGGTTGCTACTCACAACAAGCCATTTTGAAAAACTGGGAAACAACACATGTTGCTCAATCTGCAAACTATGCCATCAAGTAATGAAGCTGTAATAAACAGAGACTACTGAAGACTACCACAGAAAAAGAAAAAAAGAAAAATCTCCCTTAGTTAAAAGCGTGGCATATTACTTTTAAATGATATCGCTTTCCACAGTTTAAAAATTCCATCTGTGAGAAAATTAGTAACAATAGGCCTGATTATTAAAACATTTGAAAAACATTAGAAAATTGGAGTGTGTACTAGAACTTGATGATACAGTGAAGTACTTTCTGATGTTCTTCCTTAGGCTGTCCTAAATGGAATTGCTTTCGAACTCAAGATAAATTAAAAGGGTGAATACCAGCTAAAGAGGCTTTCTTAAACCCTCCTATCATTCACAGCTCTCACTGAAAAACTGTAATCAAAGTAATCTGAAAATATTGTGAATTTCATTCTTGACCTTCACAAAAGGAAAAGTTGCAAAAAAAAAAGGAGAAAGCACAAGTCAGCAACTCAGCCCTTTTACTTGCATGAGAGCAGAGCGCATGCTCATTAAATGTAAAAATTTTAATTTGGGAAAGAAGTGAAAAAAATTCTAAAGCAGCCTTATATTCATTTCTGCATGCCTGAACTAACTACCAAGTCACTGTTTTCATAGCTGTGAACCACATAAAGTATGTGCTTGTCCAGACACACAAATAAAGAACATGAAGCAGAGGAACAGTGAGTTACTGAGGCCATAACAGTAAATAGAAAAACAGGCTTACTTGCTTTTTTAGTTAATGTCTTTATTGGGTAAAGCCTCTTCTCCACAGGAACAATTATTTCCCAATGCAAAGAAATAAGTTTTACTACTCCTCTTTAGTTGGTTTCTAATTACAAATCCATGACTAGTTCATTGGCCATAAGTAGGGTTAATAATCCTCTCTGGTATATTTACCTTGAGTGTCAAAACTCTAAGCATTTGCTATGTGTTATTATAAAGCACAAACTCTTCTGAAATGAATTCCATGATACAAAACAAGACAGTTTTTTTTGCAGTGTTATATCATTTCACTTTTGCTCAATAAATAAAAGTTGCATGTGTTATTTACCAAGAATACTGCTGCTAAGTCACTCTAAAGCGAAGGCATTCAGATAGTCATTAAGGTATTGATAGCAATGGGTGATACTTAAGCAATGACTGACAAAAATTAGCCACCCAATTTGATATCTAAAAAACCACTTTTTATCCAGACCTCAAAGTCTGAAATAATGTCCTCTTAATATTGATGTGTATTTTGGAAAAACTGCAATTTATTATTCAACTGCAAAACATTTCAAAACCTGGGATAAAATCCCTTGATGTAATTTGCCTGTTAGTGAGATTACCCTGCTCCACAAAAAAGCTTTTAGAACTCTGTTATTGATAACAAGTAGGCTTGGAATGTCTTTGGGCTACCAAAGCACCTTTTCTGACCAGCTCCTCCTGAGATTAAAAAGTTTCATATTTCTTTTGTTGTTCATGTTCTTCAGCAAAAATGTACCCCATGCCAGAAGATCAGTAAGGGGAGCANGCAGGATATACAGCATCCACTTGATGCCCTGACATCCAAGACATGCTCATGGCACCTGTAGCAAGCAAAACTAAGCAGCCATGCAGTGATAGAAGTCTTTAAATTAAATCTGTTTTCTCCTGACTTCCCAGTTTCTCATTTTACAATCCAACTTCTGTTTTGGCTTTTGCTGGAGACTGTGGCATGAATCAGATACCTGAAGGAAATCAGCTACCTACTCAAACTCAGAACCTTCTCCTCGTACATGAAGCTAACTTCTAAATTTGAGTCTGTTTGTGAAGTTTAGACCTGTCCTTCATGGTGCAATAGGTCATGTTTTATATGGCAACGATGGACAGGAGAGGAAATCCAAATATTGGTATTAGGACTGATTTCATGCAACACTGCATAGACTTTGGGTGAGCAGAAAATGACTAAATGCAAGAATCACATCTTGTTTACTTGTTAGTAGCATTCTCTAAGTTTTACTAGTTTCAATGTCCCCTGACAAACTGTATTCTATCATCTCTGTAAAGACTTCATAAATTGCCTATGCAAGCCTTTTCCTTTTTTTCAATGCTACTCTAGACAGTAGTTGCTCACAGCTCTGCTCAGTTACCTGACTTCTTTTTGTCCTGTCTATGTTTTATGCAGGATCATATCAGCTAGAATAAGGAATGAATAAGTATTTAATCCAAAGGCTGATGTATCAAGTGAACACAAGCCAGAAATATGCCTTTGTGACAGGAAAATCTGTTTGTCCATCTCTACCCAATTGCAGCTCCCAGTGCTTATTTTGATCAGCACTGGATTTTCTTTAGATATGAATTTATGGTTCTGTGTTCAATAAAAAGGCAAGGGAGAAGGGCATTGCAGCCCTTGCTGCATCTGAGCAGTTTAAAATCAAGTCAAAGTATGTTTTTGGCTTTATACAATGCTTGGAACTCTCATTTTCTAAATAATAACATTTTATTGAAAATACTCTTTTGAGATCTTCCCCCACAGTAAGAGGAATCACAGAATACTTCCTCACATTAGAATGTTTAGCTCTCTGTGGTTAGGATTAACTTCAAGGGCCTTTGCCTCATTGTTGTGCTCCAGTTTACCCACAAACAATACATATCTGAAGACAAATACCATTCATTTCTCAGCAGAAGGGTGCTGTAATGATGTAATAAACCTGCAAAACCAAGCTGGTTGTCATCAGCTCTGCAAGATCATAACGTATTACAGCCTTTTGTGCCTTTGAATTAATGCACTAGTAAAGAATTCCATATTTATCTTTAAACATCAATCCAAAATTACCTACATCTAGTTCTGCCTGAAGGTGAACAGCAATTTCCTTGCAAACTTTTCTAGTAGTCTACTCATCTACTTTAAGTGATTCTGAACAAAATATTGAAATGAAATTAATTTTTTTTTCAATTGTTGAGAAGTCACATTTCCTTAAATTTTATTTTGTGCTTCTTGCAAACTCCTTTTTTCCCCTCAGATATTAGGTATGTGTAATCTCTAGGACTGATGCTTTTTCCTATAAATCTTCCTCATAACACTATAGTTTGTCTTCTAGGGAAATCTTACTGAGAAACAAAAATTAGACTTTGTATCTAAAATAAAGACCATAAGTAGATTTTAAAATGCAAAACGGCTTCTGGCTTCTGTATCACTAAAAATTTCTTTTACTTAAAATAGCATTTTTGTGCATCAGTAAGAATTCATTGTCCCAGAAAATAGGTATCCATGAATACGTTTTTACTGCAAATTCTGTGGAAACAAACCTGTATGTGCAGTGGAAGGGAACAGTCAGGATGTTCTGTGGATACATTTCATCTCTCTGGGTTAGCTGAACCAATCTGCCAAAAGCACAAGAGAACTTACCTGATGTTGATGCCTAAAGATTTTTAGTTTTTTATATATTCTTCATATGTATTTGTAGTTTTGTAGATCTTTAATATAGTTCCACTATATGTAGTTTTATTTACAGTTTACAGTTTTAATGTAGTACAGCTGTATAGTTTTAAAGACTTTCTCCCACTTTAGAATAGTAGACTACCTTTTCTCACACATTATGCTACATTCTGGTCAGTCTTGTTTTCAAGAAAATAATTTCTAACGAGGTAACAAATGTGGAAGAGGTTTTACAGTGACTTCTGTGAGCCAGAGAGAAGTTTGATAAGAGGATCCATGTTTTACCCCTGAAGGAATTTTCTACCAAGGTCATTGACATAGAAACCAAGAAAGAAAGAAGGATAAATAAGAGAAATCTGCAACTGTCTACTCCAATAACCAATAAACAATTTGTATCTTCTGACCAATAAGTGTAGACTTAGGAGTTTTGTAAGAATATATAAAAAGCATGCATGCTATAATAAAACTGGGGTTTGAAACCTTCTGAAAATGGAGAGCTGCTTTGTATTGTGACCATCTCCTCTATGACAAACAGAGGACACCCTGTTTTGCACCACTGCTTGGGGGACATGACAAAACATAGGGCTAAAATCCCCTCCAAGAGGCATGCCCAAGGGTGTGACATCAGGGCAACTGCTCTCCTATTGGATGTACTTGCTAGATATGCTAATTAATACATTTATAACATTTATTAATACATTTATAACATTATAACTGATGGTGCATGTGTGAATATCTAGATTTTCTGAACCTCAAAGCTTTCATTAAAGGACTATTCTTTATGTTGCCACCTTTAATATTGTTTGAAAAGCTTGTCCTTCAATTCTAGACAGCAATCTGTCACTAGTGGGATGTGGTATGACAGCTGCAAAAAAGCTTGACTCAACTGCCCACTCCTAAACTTTAAACTACTAAAATCTTAAGTGCTACAATAGTGATTATGACTTAAATTTTAATTAATTAGTCTTTTTACTTCAAAAGAAATAGTATATAAAAACATGCTTTTTATTAAATTGAACCTGAATCCATTTACAAGGCCAAAATAGAGATAATTCTGTAACCAAAGTTCCCTAGTCAGTCAAAAAGTTGCCTGGTACAAAAATATCCTAGCCAAATTTCATTTCTTTCCTTGTACTCTTCAATTCCTGATCCTGAAATCAAACATGTAAACAAGAAAGGCTGCCATGAAAAATGGGGGCTTTACAAAGTTACAACTAGCAATTTTACCTTCTTAACAAACTGGTAAAATGTCATCAATTCAGTACTCTCAGTGAAACTTGGAAAAGATCAATAAAACAAAAAGCAAGTTTGTAGCTTTCTGAAGAGATGTTTCAGAGGTAATACAATTCTATCACTCAGAGTTTTTCTTAAAGCTGTGATAAATGTCCTCCTACATACCTTTGCCTAAAAAACCCCAAGCCTGTCAGTCTTGTAATTGCAAATGGAAGAAAAAGTAAAAAAAGCACAATTTTAAAGAGTTTTTATATTGTCATAGTTTCAACAGAAAGGAAAAAAAGTTATTGGTATTAATTTTATTGTCAGATTCTGAAGGAGTGTATAATTCAGAATGAAACCATAAATAGATAAGATAGATATAAACCCAGGAGAAATTACTAAAACCATAACAAAAAGGGACATTTTAGTAATAAATTTTAATATTTTACTTATTTGCGAGATCTTTTAAACTACTATAAGGAAATATAACATTCAATAGTCAATATTTTATCACAATTCACCCACTCAAGAAGCATGGTGAGTAGATTTGTCATAGGCAAATGGGCATTCACTGTCTAGATATTTTGAAGCCTGATTCAAAAAATTGTTTGCTACTTCAATTGAAAAGACCACATATAAAAAAAATGTCAGGAGTAAAAAAATTTTTTTTTGTACGTTATTTTCCCTATTTAATTATGTTAATTAGTCCCATGGGGTCCTCAAGGAAGGAAGAATTGCTTGGGGTTACAAAAAAAAAGGCTCTAGATAAGGTGTTTGGGAAACAGGGAAAGCGTTACAACATCCACAGTTTGAAAGGACCTTTTGAACATGGGAGAGAACAAAGAAAATGGGAGAAAAGGCATTTGTGAGGCTACAGTGCTAACCAAGGCGTTATCTTCTCTGTGAAGGAACTGACGTGGCCTGCTGCAGTCCACAAGACAAGAATCAATGTGCAGAATCTCATCTTTGTGAAAGGAGGTCAGAACCAGTTTTCTGCATATGGAAATGAATATGAATAATAAATGAACAAAGCACCAACACAGATCAGCATTGAACCCTGAAGATAAATTGTAATCTTAACTCTACATCCTTTTCTGTTGGAATTATAGTGCATGGGCAGAAGTGAAGGCAACAAGTGAAAATTTTCCCCGTTCATGGAACTGTTCTATTTTCCTGAATCCGTCATTCTGCACAGTAGGCATAAGGTGAAGAGATATAATGGAAGCAATAATGGTGCTTTGCAGAGTGGAACATCTCCATCAGAGTAAAACTAGAGCTGGTGTCAGCACCTATCTGGCTGTCTTGCAAGCTGAGCAAACCTTAGAAAATGGGTCTCTCAAGATTTTGTAATGACAGGAGCACTCACTCGCTGCTTTCCAAATGAGGCAGATGTAGGATGAGCAGCTCTGTGCTATGGATATCACTTTGCATGTTCTGCAGTGAATATGATCAGCTCTGGAGCAGCATCCAGCTCAATATTCAAAAGACAAAATATATTCTTTGTAGCTGCTATTTAGCATAATCAGAGACTGAGTACAAAGAAATACAAGGGTATTTAGGAAAATGGGATTAGCAGGAGCTTCCTGTCTGAAGTACAGCATCTTATTATCTCAGGTAAATGCACCTTGTAAACCTTTTCAAACACATATCAACTTTATCTTACAGTTAATAAGAGCTTTTACCCTAACAACTCTACTGAAAGATTGCATTATACCTGATTGCATTGATGGTTAAGACTATTATTATCATATCTTCTAATTGCCAGCCTAAATATGTTCAAAAAATGAGCACACCAAATTCTGACAACATTTTGGTTCCTGGGTGTAAGTGCTATGATAGATTTACAATGAGACAGTCTCTCTTCTTAGCTATTTTACTGAAGTGTGCAACTGCAGATGAAGGTGGTAAGTCATGAATATATGTTTCAGAAACAGAGTCGGACTAAGAATAATTATTTTTTTCTACTTCTGCATTCTACATCTCTGACAGAAGAATTGCAGTCATTTTTATTCCAAAAAAAGTTTTGCAGAGAAATAATGCAAATGAATCCTTGCAAAGTCTGTAGCTTCTGAGACTGTTTGTATATTAAGGTGACAGTATTAAAATGAGAATGAATCCAGAGATAAATAAGCACTTTTTTTCCCTCTGATTGTCATCCATTCCAATTTTCTGTCTTCTCCCACTAAAAAAAAAATCTTTCAGATTGGAACATATATATAAAACAAACAGGTTATTTTTCANTGAAATGAATCTGAGCCTGAATCTGAATGAGTTACTCCAGGGCAAAAAAAATCCTTCAAAATTTATTCCAACAATCTTCAGCATCTCAAATATAGAAAGGGAGATAATTACAGCAAACTAAGCAAGGGAAATGAAGATAAATTAAATGTCTGTATTTAGCACGTGTTACATTTGAATTTTATGGCTCTTTAAGTAAAGAATTACAGGAGTAGCATCACAAAATATTTTGTTTCTTCTTTTAGTTAACTCAGTGATGCTTTAAATTTAAAATGAACTCTATGTAGTTTAGTCCTTCCAATGGCCTTATGAACTCTTCACTAAATCTGAACTGCCTATGGCACTAAATCCTAGCTCCAACCTGCATCCCAGCATGTAAATCAGAGACATTCTGAGCTTCAACTACAATTGAGCATCATTGTTTATAATTTTGGTTTGGTTTGGTTTTCTGAAACACAATTCTTACTATTACAAGGCAGTAAAATAAAGACCAACCAAAGATACAGGGCCAAATTCAGCTTCTGAGAGACAGGAATATTCAATGTTTGGATATTAGGAACTATCAGCCATTTGAAAGAGGAGAAAAACTTTCACAGTCTCAGACTCCTACAGAAATTCTAAAAGTTTATGTTTTCTGTTGCTTTTTTAACGAGATTTCGCTGCATAATTCTCAAGTTCAAACCCTTCTACCTCTCCCTCAAACTGGGCTGTTGGATCATCTGAAGCCATGTGTCATGAGAGATTTTTGTCTTTGTATGAACAGCATTTATTTCCTAAACCTAATTATTGTTCCTTTATTTCCAAAACAAACACACATACACCCAGCAATATGTACCAATTGTCCAAGAGCATTTTTGGCCACATTGTCAATGATTTGGTCTATGAGATGTGAGTTTCCAAGGTCACAAGATACTTCTTTTTTTATTCTCTATCTACTTATTCCAGAATTGCTAACAAGAGGGAAAATATGCTTTTATTAACCAAGCAAAGCATCACAGATATGCATGGTACATTCTGCAGTGCTCAGAAGCTCCTCTTTAGAGCGAGGCATCATTCTTTTACAGGTTTTGTAAATGAAGACACTTGCATATTTACAGAATTTTTTTTTTGTCTCTGTTTGATACCAAACATGCTGATGTGACAAAATGGTAACAGACCCTCACAAAACCTTTAAGGAAACAGGTGTTAAAATTGTAAATGTAAATTAGTAGGTGTAAAGCATTTGAGATTTTATGGGAATAATTACCTACGATAATGAACAGTATATTCCTGGACGTGTGTGATTATAAATAGCACATCTTATAGAGTATTCTCAAATTAATTGATTTAATTTTTTTCAAAAAATTAATTATTTTCAGAGTTTAGCATGACTGGTTGCTTCAAAGGTGTTGTAAGGGAAGATTACATGACTTGGAATGGAACAGTTTTATTGTGACTAAGCAACTTCTTCTATTGCTTTAAAATCCTGTGGTTTGTTTAACAGTGGCTCTGGCAGGTGGCATATGGCTAATACTGAGTTCTCCAGGGTGCCAGACATTCCTTAAATTTTCTGTGAGATGAATTTTTTGGTGGGCTTGGATTGTAAAGGCACATGAGCATCTGCTGCCTGCTCAATCTCATTATCATCAGCAGAGTTAACTCCTGCAGATCTTTCCCCAGCAGACAGAGCAAGGAGCTCAATCCTTTTCACCAGAAGCAGTGGGTTTGACAATATCTCTTAAATAAATCCTCTTTTTGAAGACAAAGGAAGATTATTTTGCTGTAAAATAATGCAAATTTTTTATTATATAAATCTAATAAATCTACAATGTATTAGATTTATAAATTATAAACTCAAATTAATATTATTATTGAAAAATACTAGTGTTTTTAAGATTAAATATTAAATTGGGATTAAAAAATTTGCATTGCTTTTTCTTGGTCACTGTTTAAAAGAAAAATGAGACGTAAACCAAAACATTTAATCCAAAGTTATCTGAAGTACAAAACATCTTTTAAATTGAGTTTTATGTTACCATCAGACGCCATAGTATTTAAATAACTTCAAATAAAATCACGTACAATGAAGTCATATCATGTGCTAGCAGTTTGAAACTTTTCATGTCCCCTACTTTAGACATATCTTTTGGGTTTATAGAATGAAATTCCTTTTTTTCTGTTGCTATTAAATCACTGACAGTTTTAAGTCCGAAACATGAAAGGCATTGGAGGAATTAAATTAAAGGAAATATTAGTGTCCTCTTAACCTTTGTGCACTGCTTCTCTTGGGGACTATTTAAACTCAATATTTCCCAATAAATACACACCTGGTTTTCACCACTGGTGAATTAGAACAGAGAAAAGCTTCCTAATAATCAGCCGTGGCCATTTAGAGAGATTCTGATAAGATGCTTGATGAATAAAAAAAGGGAAAAAATCAGGTGAAATATCACTATGTTTCTATGTACAGCCTTGGGTTCTCAAAGCTGAAACTGGGGGGGAATGTCATGTTTTAGGTCTATGAACACCCCATTTTTCACTCCCCAGGCAGTAAAGAGCTATGAAATGTGGAGCACAGGTAGAAAAATTCATCACGTCCTTGGCCAGACCACGACTCTCTGATACCTGCAAGATACCAATTTTGACTCCTGAAATTTAACCTTCCTACTATTTTTAACTGTTCTGTAAGTCCTCTGTGAAAGGAGTTAAATCCAGAGCAGATTCAAAACCTGAAGTAAATCCTCAACACATTACCCAAAAATATGCTCCCTTCAAGAGCAGGGTCCAGAAATCTTTCCTCTGAAGATCTTTTTGAACAAGGTAAAAGTGTGGTGTAATGGCAATACTTGATACTTGAGATGCAGTGTGCCACTGCAGCCTACTTCAATGTACAGCACCTCCAGTGATGTGGGGGAACAACGTGGCATCCTTTTAGGATGTCTAATTCCATCAAAATAACCAAAACAGGCCAAAACACCTTCACTGTTTTCTGTTTTGGAGGGTTGTGATAATGAGCCCCTCTGGGTTAGGGACTAAGGCCAGATGTTCTCATCTCCAGGATCCTGCAGGAGAAGCGGTGGTATGGGCTGGGAAATGCTGTTTCCAGGACAGCTGCCAAGAGCGCCCAGAGATCTGGCATAAGAGCAAGAAAGATGTTACTAATTTTGAAGAGTCTGGAGAAGCAGGGAAATCTCTCCTTTGGAACCAGTAATCCTCTGTTTATTTGCTTCTGTGACAGAGCAAACAGGGGCTATTACCCAGCCTACAGAAGGACGAAATTACTTTCCTTTAAAAACATTTACAGAAGAAAAGCTTTCTTAGAGAAAGCATCTTTGCTTATTCTTTTGTTCTATAAAGATTAAAAAAAAAAAAAAAAAAAAAAAAGAGCTTTCATACACAATTCCCTTTACTGGTTTTGACCTGTCACAAAGAACAAGCCAGATGTATTCAATACAGTGGTTTTACATATTTTTCTTCATTAGAAAATATTGATAGTGACAGTTATTTAAGACCTTTAAAAAGGAGTGCATATGTACTTAGAATATGTAAATATTCCCAAGAATGTGCCCGGCATCAATCTCAGATGTCTCATCACAAATTTAATGACTAACAGGACTTTTAATGAGGCTTTTGAGGGAGGACCAGCTGAAGGAGAGCAATTGGAACTTGGGCAGGCCAGAAGCAGAAGTAATATTGAGCACTTGGAAGCCTGTATTTCCATGGGCTTTTTGGAACAGCTGGAAAAAGTTGCCTGAGTAAAAGGATGGTAGTTTGTTTCTACTGGCCCTTGGCATAAATTAGCAGGTACTGTTTATACTGTCCCAAAATAGATTGCCACAACAACATAGAAATTTTAGGAAAATTATTACAATAATCTTTCTGAAGTAAAAAAAATTGTCAAATGACATCCTGTTGGTCTCACCAGAGACATAGCTGATACAGATTCAACCTTTGAGAATCCTCTGTTCAGCATGGTGGCCAGAGGCAGATACCATATTTCCATGACTTTTTAGCAGTCCAGACCAAGAAACACGGTGGCTACATGCAGAGAACAACCTTGTGTTTGGGTTTGCATTAACTAGAAAGACATCGAGGCACTTAGTTCTGAGCACCTAAACATCTGATCAAAACTCTCCTGAAACATCCAAGTTTTTAACTCCAACATATGAATCCTACTTCTCTCTCTGTTTAGTTTAAAAAAAAGTGCAAATTTCTAGGGCAAAAAAACCCGTTAATTAATTGGACAATATATAAAATAAAGAAATACTTACACTTAAAGGAATACAACACTTATCTATACCTAAAGGTTCAGTCATGTGGAATACTCCAGTTACTGAGATAATTCCTTCTTTATCAGTGTTTTACAGTGTTGTGAAACTCATGTAGATAATTGTATGTTGTTTCTCACTGAATTTTTACATTGGAGACTTTATTTTTATTCAATCCAAAATATAAGTCAGAGAACCACTGGATCTTTCAAACATTCCCCCTAAGACTAAAAACATTTTCCACGAAGCAAATCTGAACATCCAGCCTTGACTTTTAAGTTTTCCTAATATCATGGATCCTGAGGATCCAGATTCCCTAATGTTCTTATTCTGAGGGGCTGTTCCATAAATCATGTAGTAAAAGAAAACTACATTGAAAGGGTTTTTTTTTTTTTTTTTTTTTAAAGTCAGAGAAATTTAGGCAATCAGCCTAAAGAAATGGTCAGGCATGAAGCCAGAAAACTCTTCACAAGCACATTGTTATGTAACTCTGCCCAGCTTTGGCCAGTCCTTCAGTGTTATAAAAATATCCAATTTTGATGACTGAGCAAGGTTCTAATGCTTTTTTTTCCTAAATGTCTCTCAAAGTGTTCATTATCTGAAGGAGATTTTTCTAACATTGGTGAAGAAATATGGTTCTTTGTTCTATACATGTTTTGAGTAATCTCTCTATGGAAGAGGAATAGTGTGCCATTAATCATATTTGTGACACTTTCATATCTTTAACATCTTATGTTAGAAATGAGAAAATGTGAGGCAAGGAAATAAATCCCAGAACAAGTGTTCTGAAAGCTTGCCATATGTACCTGCTCTACCTCTGCTTCTGGTGTCAATATAGTAATAAGGGATATAGAGAATATGTGCAGTGTACTGTCCATTGCAGGTGACAAAATTCCTATTTTCCTGTTTTCCCTGCAAGATCCTATTGATCTTGCAAAAAAAAAAAGCCAGAAGTCTTGCAAAATACATCACAGAAATATTTAGAGATGCTAGTTTTTGTTGGGTTCTCATCTATTATGATGGATCCATTATAAAACATTCCAAGAACAGACTTCTTCATTGCTTTCTTCAAACATGCATGATATTTGCTTTTCTTATAGCCAAAATCTTTTTTGATTTTAAAGTTAGCTGTGTTGTTGAGAGTAAAAGTCTTCTGTAATTTGCTAACTATATTCAAGCCAGTCTGCATACAAAATATATGTTCTAAATTTTCTGTAGCTGAATTTGACACTTCTGTCATTTCTACATTAAATATCCTACTTTGCACTATTGCCACAGCAATTTTTAAATTTTTTTTTACTACTACTTTTTTTTTTTTTTTTTAAGTTACTCACCCCTTTGAAGAGAATAAATGCCAGTTATAATTTCCACAATGGTTAGTTTGCTTCTGAGTTTCTGTTTAGGCACTAACAGCTGTGAATAAAAATATTGCTTATGAAAATGATCTTAAGGTCATCCTGGGATCAAAAATATGTTTAATGACCTGCATCAAGTTTTGGTATCCATTTTTTGACAGTTTGATAGGCTTTCCAAGGGTGTTTTTTGGGGTTTTTAACTGCCTTATTATTTATGCAATTTTACTTAAGGTATTTCCTTTTTTATGTTTTTGTGAAACTTCTCTAGAAGTTTGCCGTCTATAATTTTGCTTAGCAATTGTACCGCTGAAATTTCTAGTTTTCAAAGCTTCATAAGTTTCCTGAACGTCACATGCAGGCCATCCTAAAAGATCTTTCAGTGAACCTGGAATTATCTGAGAAGTCTGCACATGTTCAGCAGAGGGGAGACGTGAAAAACCAAGCATTCCAGAATATGTGTGCACGAATAGCAATGGGTGTAAAGCAAAGACAAACATGCTGATTATTACTAAAAGAGACTGTAATGCATCTTTTCTAGTTTTGATACATTCCTTGTCTTTCTCTCATCTTTGAATCTGGAAAGATTTATAGTCTGTTTCTGGTAAAGACAACCTTGAACAACAGGTTTATCTAGGACTCAGTATGATACCAGTTTATATGCGCTGAGGATAGAGTTCCTTGCTTATATTGTTGAATCCAGATGCTGACTTTTTTCTTTCCCTTTCAGACAAAAAAAAAAAAAATATTAATGCTTCTATCACATTCTTCATCTCATGCACAAGCAACAAAAGGTCACATTTCTGCAGTTTTTCACAGAAGGAAAAATGACCATTTGTGGAAACAATGGATACTGTAAAAGGTAACATGCTCTTTCCAGTCTTACTACAGTGCTGTACAGATGCCCTTCTTCAAGGTAGGTAACAGAGGTGTATATTTGGTTCCACTGTACACAAAAAGTGGTTATCCTGTAGGATCTGAATGTTTGGGTTTTTTCTGATAGCTGTCCCAGGCAGGAATACAAATGCCACTGATATTTTACTTCTGGATCTTAGCAGAATATTATGAAGGGTTTGTAGATTGATTTAAGACTCCAGATCTTGAACTTACTGATGTTTCTTATAAAGTGGCCTAATCCTTACTATATCATAGGAAAAAAATCCCTTATTGGGTGACATAAAAAGATAAGGTTTAAGTAAGTATAAGCTTTCTGATTAGATTAAAAACATATTTCAAGTTTATAATTTATATAACTGAAAATTTTTTGCACAAACGAGTAACAACATAGGGATATATTTTTTATTTACTGAGGCTAGAATTTATCTCACTTCAGAACAAAAAGGTGCTCGTCTAATTTTAACAGAAAAAGGAGCTACCAGAAAAAAAGTAACATTTCTACAACAATAAACCTTTCTCATTTCCTGTTCCTATTCGCACTAATTGGTTCTCTCTTAGCCAGTTATGGCATTTTTGCAACCAAGAAAAAAAGAAGGACAAAAACATTTACTTCCTGCAGTTGTACAGGTAACTTTTCAAATGTGCCTGTTGGGCTAGAATTTGCTTCAAAGACTTGTAATTAAGGATCACAAAATAACTGTCAGGGTAGAAATGATGTTATAAAAATGTTTCACTTTTACCACAACTTCTGTATTGCTAAAAAACAGAATACAGATTAACTTCAAATCAATATACGGGAAATGCCCTGAGAAAAATAGACTTTGTAGATGGGTGTATTAGAAAAATGAGAAAAAAATAGTTTCTTTACTTAAATATCCATTTTCTCCTTATTGATATAATTAATAGGCTTTCATATCTGCTTAGTTTTGAATTTCAATTAGTTACATTTCTTTTTCCCTGATAAAAAGCTGCTTGTACCTATTGAGGATGATTGGCTGTTATATCCTGTCTTGTTCCTGTGAAGTACTCCTAAATACTCACACAGCTACCCCTTTTATATTGTTTCTTGTTCTTCTATAGTATAATGTCTAATAAATAAGTAAAATTTCTACAGCACATGGACTGATGTCTTCACTGATCGTTTTGCAAGATGAATAGCAATTTATTTTCATAGCCCATTACTTATTTGTGATACTGGTGCAAAGCTATCCAGCTTTCAGCATCACTTCTGGTAGCACAATAAAGGTTATAATTGAAGAACCCTCTTTAAATAATGTAAGGCTTACAGTGAAAATCTGAAAGGAAGAAACAAAGGAAGGAAACTGGGGTGTTTGTTTGCTTGGAGGGAGGAGATTGTTTAAGTTTGAAGACCTTTCTAGTGGGGTTTTTTTGGGGTTTTTTTTGGGGTAGTTTTGTTTCTTTAATTCCTGGAGAAAACAAATCCAAAGCATTCGACGTTTGTTGGCCAAGTCTGAAGAATTCCTTTTATCATGGTTATTTGAAACTAGCTCAAAAATCAAGCGTAATCTTCCTACTATATGATCTGAAATAATGCTGAATTAGCTAACATTCATATGCTGTAGCAGACTGAAAATGGAGAGGTGATTAAAGTTCAGCTCCTGCTTCTTGACCTATTTGCACCCACACCAGAATTTACATTTATACAGCAGGGAATATGCATCAACCATAGTTTACAGGTTAAAAAAAAAAATGCTTTTCGTGCTGAGGAGAGAAGAAAAGTATGGATAATATTGTTTTATTTTTGTGCCTAAAAATTCCTTAGAAAAGAGGAATTTCCAATGTTCATAGTAAGTGCTGTACAGCACTGCTGACATGAAGAGCTCTGGAAACTATGCAAAAGCTTTTCAGCTCTCTTAAAAAACAGCAAAGCTCACAAATGTGAACAGATTTATGAAGTATCTGTATTAATAATCTTAAAAGTACTCCCTTCTTTTAGAGACAATGCATGTTAAATTGTACGAGAAATCAATAGGAGCTGGTGCAGTTCTCTGTGCCTCTTAAAGTCTTTTCAAATATTTTTATCAGCAAAAGCTTGTTTGTATGTTATGTATACATTGCATAATTTATAAACTCTTGCCTTTAAAACTTGAAAAATTTTAATGAGACACGGTTAGTCTTGAAACTGGGTTATGAATCCCCCCTTGATGCAATTTTGCCATGAAGTTATTTCATGTACTAACATAAAAGGACAAACCATTTATTGATAAATTAATCCTTCAACACATAAAGGATATTCTTTCCATTTCCCTGTTCTTTGCCTATTCTTTCCCTCCTGCATTTCAAGCTATTCACAATCTACTTCCTTTAATTAATCTAAATTGCTACAATTCTTCAAAAATAGCATAATTTAAAATGAATAGTAAGTCAAGGGACTTAACACAGCTTTTCTCCTAACGACTGCTCTCCATTATATTCTTAGTGGGCTTTTAGGAGGGGACTAGTAGAGCTATTTTCAAGTCTGAGAGTCACCTTTCCTGTGAATAAATATCATTTGCTGGGACAGAGTTGCTCAGCAAAGCAAAATCGTCTATGAAGCTTCTGCCACCACCTGGAGAAGTAAAGAGATTTTTTTTTTCATTCCATAGTCAATTTTATTTGGGCTTCCAGAAGCCTTGCCTCTCCTTGGCCCCCTTAGCTACTGCCGCATGCTTTTTTTAATGAGATATACTAACTAGTGCCTCAAGATACAAAGAAAGAGCATGTGTTAATTAACTGAGCGCTACATAAGATCCTGGCTGGGGGAAAGGAGAGGTCTCCTGTTATTAGATTGGATTTTCTTTATCTTATTTGCAGGTCAAAATGTGTTTTAGTAAATTATAAAAGCTCTATTATCAATCATAAACATTGTCTCTGTATTTTTCATGACACATTAAATAGAATATGCAGTAACAAAAATATTTAAGTATTGTTGAAAGATGTTTAGAATCCTTTGTGGATGTATAATAAAGCAGTTTTGTGTGACGGTGTTCACAGGGGTCTTAGGATGAGGGAGAGACGAGGATCTGACTCCATGTTTCACAAAGCTTCATTTATTATTTTATTATATATTTTACATTAAAACTATACTAAAAGCATAGAAGAAAGGGTTTCCTCAGAAGGCTGGCTAAGAATAGAATAGCAAAGAATGATAACAAAGGTTTGTGGCTCGGCTCTCTGTCCGAGCCAGCTGGGCTGTGATTGGCCATTAATTAGAAACAACTAACATGGGCCAATCCCAGATGCACCTGTTGCATTGCACAGCAGCAGATAATCAATGTTTGCATTTTGTTCCTGAGGCCTCTCAGCTTCTCAGGAGGAAAAATCCTAAGGAAAGGGTTTTTCATAAAAGATGTCTGCGACAGTTTTGAGAAATGTTAATGGGCAAAATAGTTTCATAAACAAAGCTTCATATACCTCTGAATTGTATTCTTAGGGCTGAAGGAAGGAACAGATACAGAATATGAAAGGTCTGCTTCAAAACTTCAGTCCAGTCTAATATAAGCAGTGCTCATTTTTGTTGATTATTCTACAAAGGGATCATTTTACTGAATGAATGAGTGAGTCCAGAAATGACAGTGGGGACAAGAGAATTGCCACCTTGCTGGCAGATGCTAAGGCAGAGGCAAAGAGCCGAATCTGGGCATTTTCAGGAGGTGTGTAGGGGGCAGGTTTGGACCTAAATACTCTTTAACCATGGACATTGCCAAACAAACAGCTTGGTAATGAAAGACAACCTTGTGCTACGGAGGAGAGGAATATTTTCTTTGGGACAGATCATCAGCTGTAGAACTGCTGTGTGAGCACCATCCAGGTATAGCAATTGGTTACTAATATTTTATCCATTTCTCCTGTTTTACTGGTAATGCTGAGAAATAACAATTCTGAATGTTTACTTTTTTGTTACACAGATGACTGTTCAATAGCCCTCAATTAGCGTATTTTTTCTGTGAATTTGGACTAGGTACTATTTGAACCCATTTATATTTTTGGTGACTGTTGCTTTCTTGGCCAAAGACATATTAATTACCTCCTATTCATTTGTGCAGAATGTCTCTCCAGTAATTCTCTTGTGTTCCCCTGGAGAGACTGTATGACACCTGAAAAAATTAACTGCTTTAGCCAATTCTCTAATTTTCTGTAAAATACCCATAATTTTGATGTAGTTCACACATTTACTTGGAATCATCACTAGACAGACAGTTTTGCTTTGACAAAAAGGTTGAGTTTGAATACAGTACAATCACACTTAGGTTTTTCATTAGCATATCTTCAGCCAGGGCTTAAGCGAGAAATCTTTTGCCACTTGTGAATTCTCTTATTAGCTGCCCCTAACATACAAGTTTTGTCGCAGACATTTTTATGGAAAATCCTTTCCTTAGGATTTTTCCTCCTGAGAAGCTGAGAGGCCTCAGGAACAAAATGTAAACATTGATTATCTGCTGCTGTGCAATGCAACAGGTGCATCTGTGATTGGCCCATGTTGGATGTTTCTAATTAATGGCCAATCACAGCCCAGCTGGTCAGACAGAGAGTCCGAGCCACAAGCCTTTGTTATCATTCTTTCCTATTCTATTCTTAGATAGCCTTCTGATTAAATCCTTTCTTCTATTCTTTTAGTATGGTTTTAATGTAAAATATATCATAAAATAATAAATCAAGCCTTCTGAAACATGGAGTCAGATCCTCATCTCTTCCCTGATCCTCGGACCCCTGTGAACATGGTCACACTCCTTCTTGTGGGGGAGTGAGTTAGTGGCTGCCTAGGCTGAAACCACAAAAAAAACCCCATTTGCCTTTAAAATATACCTACCTTGGATTTCACTGAATGCACATCTAATTTCAGACTAATTACTTCTTCCTCCATCATATAATCAAGTCAATTTTGTGCTTTGATTATATCAAGTACCAGAGAGGTTGTCATACCAAAACAAAAATAGCAAAAGTTTTCTCAGCACCCAGCCTACTAAAAAAAAACCAAAAAAAAAACCCCAAAACCTCAGTTTTTCGCGGTAAAAAGGTGGTAAGCCCCATTTTACAGGCTAATTTGTGTTGCCTATCTTTCTCCTCTTTCCAGCAATGCCTGCGGCAGGCAGTGAGGCCGTGCACCAGCAGGTGTCTCCCCTACACGCGATTCCAGGGACCTGGATGTATTTACGCATCCCTGTTCGCAGGGATTGTGGCGTAGGGGGCACAGACAGCGTGGGGTTCGTTTCTGTCAGGCTAGAAATACGGGGAAATGTAACGTAATTTCATACAATTCAAGCTTGTCCTGAGTCCGTTCAAAGCACTCAATGTCATAGCAGAAATTTTGGGGAAATAAGGTGTAATTGTTACACCCCTCACAGCCTCCATGGGGCATATGAATATCTTTTTGCTGAGTATGTACTGCAATAGTTATGCCCTAGAAAAAGCATCAACCAGTATGGCTGAGATAGGTTTTAGAAGTAAATATTCCTAGTATTTCTCAATGTAGTTCTAAATATTGAAGTAGTTAGTGATGTGACTGGCCAGGATGGGGCTTTCAAATTTCCATAAAACTTAATTTTTTATACAATTAATCTATTCTATCATCATGTTTGACAGCCACAATACTCATTGGAATGGAAAACTAGCTACAAAAAACAATGGGATTTTTATTAAAAGCAATTTATTAATAACATCCCTGTTTTATCTTGTTTCCAAATTATGATTAAAACATAAACCCCAACCCATTTGCAAATGTTATACAATAAATAATTTAAAGATTCACTGGTATTATAGCTTTTGTAGATCCATTTCTGACTAAAATTTTACCCATCACTACCCTTGGAGTTCTGTCTTGAATTTTGTGCATGAAATGTTCCTGGATTTCTTGAAAACCCAGGAGAGCAAATGATTGTGCTTTCTGAGATCCTGGAGAGTTTGGCTGGCTGCAAAGGCCATGGGAAGAAGTGTCCTTGCTGAGAGTGTTGTTAGCGAAATCTGAAGGAATAACATCTGCACAAAGCCCCCCAGGAGCAGGGGGACCCACGGAACTTGAGCAGGGCTGGAAACTGTGAACTGAGAAAGGATGTGATTGGCGTGGGAGGAAATATGGGACAAAAATACGGGAAGGAAGTGCTGAAGAGTGAGAGGAGCTTTATGAGCTCCCAGGAGGCCTGGTGAGAAAGAAGTCTGAGATGGGAAAATTTGTGTGGGAAGGTGCTGGAATGACAGGGAGGAAAAGGGCACAAGAGAGGACAGGTAGGGCAGGAAATGCTGGGGGGTTCAGAGCCAGCTCAACAGAACAAGGAAAGGACTGGGGCACGAAGGGTATGAGAGCAAGAGATGGATTTGTGTCTTCTTTTTTAATATTTGAATTTAATTTATTATTTAAATTTAATTCATTTAGCTTTATATAAAGCCTCTATATAGAAGACTTCAGTATCGGCAATGGAGTAGCTGGACATAAGTTCATATAGGCAGACTCATGAGACAGTGTAAATAACTTAATCTGAAGTGTGAATTATGATGCATGACCTCCATTGTAAGCCTCAGAGCCACAACTGCCATCAGCATGATCTGGCTATAACAGCTTATAACAAAAAACACAATCCTTGAAGCACCTGATACATTTACTTTGTCTCAGACTGGCAATAACGGAGAACTCTCTGCATTTTGTGGCTTCTTTTAAAAGTGAACAGGGTGCATTCTGATTATACCCAACAAAGAACAACAGCTGAAAGTGACAGTAAATATTGCAAGTTTGTTGAGGAGTGCAGCTTCAGAAGAAGAAAATCTGTTAAACTCAAATTGGAGAACTATTTTGGTTCAAAAAAAAGCTTCCATGCAATCCCAAGAATATTTCTATTTTGACAGCTAAAGTATTTTTTCCCCTCAGAGTGATCCTTTCAATTTTTAGCAGCACTATTTTTTAAAAACAACTTTTTCTAAGACAGTTATTAAAAACTTCAGGGGAAAGAAATTATTTTGGGTCAGAAAGCTTCCCACTACCCTTCAGAAATGCTTGTGATTTTTCATTCTGGATGAATGAAAATGAAATGAAAAATACCAGCATTTGCAAATATATAGAAAGAGAAGACAGTTGGTAGCAAACTCATTAGCTCTGGGAATAGTTTAATGCATCTCTCCGTCTTTCACCCCTGCCCACCAGCCTTCTCATCCTTATATCAACACCAAAACAAAGGAAAAACAAACAAGCTTTTACAAGTTCTGAAATGGTTTAAGATGCTCACGTCTGCTCCAAAAATAATTTGTATATTTGGTTGCAGAGATAGAGAGTGACCCCTAACAAACCATCTGTGAGAGCACAGCAGGAGCAGGGCAGCAAGGAACAGAGCAAGGCCCTTCCCAGCATCCGGGAAGGGAAGGAGATGGAGCCAGAGGCAGGACATATTTTCTGCCTGAGAGACTCACACAGGAGCAAAGCTGAGCACAGAACAGCTCCAGAGACCTTCCAAGAGGCAGGGCTGGGTGTCACAGGCTGTGCTTAAATGGGACTCCTGGGCTCGTGAGCAGAGCATCCCGTGTGAGGCCAGTCAGGGACTGCAAGTCCCATTAGCACCCTCAGGGCTCTGACATTTCTCTGCAACAGATGAACTGGGATTTAGCATGTGCTTTTTTAAGAAGCTCATTATATGTGTTAACTTTAATAACATGCTCATTATATGGGCTAACTTTATACGACAATTATATGTGTTAACTTTAATAACATGACCACTATGTGTGTTAACTTTAATAACAGAGAAGGGGTTAATGTTTCTTACTTAAAATTTGTGACATGCTAAAGGTATGCATATGTTATATGTCTAAATTCAGATCCAGTGTTTTCTTATTCATTTAGATTTGGGACTGAGCCCCCATCTAGGCTGCGAATTGCAAGTTATTAAAATTCATTGGAGCCTTTTGGAGTAAACAGATAATCTGAAAATTCCGTAAGGGTGTATTAAAAGAACGCAATGTCCAGCCATTTTAAAAGTTAGCCTGGCCACTCCATGCATGCACAGGACTGGATTAGTAAAGCTTTGTTTAAGTGTCTGCAAACAAAGGGATAGCACAAAGCAAACATAAAATACCTGATATCCTTTAGGAGTTAGCTTGAAAAATTATTTTGAAATACTTAACCAGCAACCTCTCTGAATCCCTCAAGAGCTAAATATCACTAAATTTGGCCAGAAGTGCAGAGGTTACTTTGAAATATAGACTTATTTTCTTTAGATATTTATATCCCTTTCTATCTTTACTTAAATGCAGGATGATTTTCAATAGGTATTGCCAATAAGGCAATACTTCACTGCTCTAAGCATTAAGAACTGTCTTGGACACTTATCTAAGAACCCTCACAAGGGTTGCTTTTTTTTCTTTCACTTCACACTACTACAGTTGCAAGTCTCAGATTAAGCTCATAAACCATAATCATATATTACTTCTCTATAGTTGCCAGTGTTCAAGACCAAAAGAAGCAGGGAAGATACTTCTTTGTTTTTCTCTTTTATTTATGGGAGGTTTTTTTTGGTTTTGTTTTTTTTTTTTTGATCCTGTCTTTTCTGTTTGCTTTTTTTCCAGTCCAAATCTCTTGACTGGGTTGAATACATGATCCAAATAAGAGCTTATTTATCATGCTGTTTGGTGATGGATGCTTGGTGATTGCCTGCCATTCTTTTCCGACTGTAAAACTGAATTAGATTCTACACCGTGCAAATGTACACAATGCACATTGTAATGACAGCTGGTGGAGAGCTGCTGTAGCCAATTCTGGGTCTTTTTCCAGTCACAACTTCTGTTTCTTGTCTTCTGTGTGCAGTTCTCTGCCACCCCTCCTCCCAGCCAGCACCTTAAAGTAAATGTAAAAAGTACCAGGCAAGGGCACCAGCTGGTCCTATTTTCTGTCCACGGATATTCAAGGGTCTCTGATTGGAGTCGTGGTCCCCTAAGAGCCACACTTACACAGGAGAAGGAAAAAAACCTCACTGCACTTTTTCCATCACAAAATGTTAAAACAGTTTAGAAAATAGGCTCGTGTAGCTCCTGTTCCAGATGCGGTCCTTCTTCAAATAATTAAATGTTAGATTCTTCAAAACATTACTGCATACATGTGCAAATACAGCATAAGCATGCAGCAGCATGATTTTGGGAACTTTTCCACATAACTGTATTTTCTTGGGAGGAATGAACTGCTGTCTATTTGTAACAGGCTTAAACTTAGAAGTACTGTTATTATTTGCTTTAAACACCAAAGGTGTTCTTAATAGCTATGGAAGTTTTTTGTACAGTAAGAAGCTAGAAGACTAGCAGTCCTATGAAATTTCTGCATGGAACATAAGGAATACAAAAAATATAACTTCAATCCATCCTCTTTTTGTTTTGTTGGTTTTTTTAGATTTGTCTCTGCTTTCTTCATGGATTGCTGTTTGGTGAGTTCTTTAAGGCTCATGATTTCTTTTAGGGCTCCTTTTTCTCCAAGCAAAGGGACGCCGGGTTTTAGCTGTAGACCTTGGATTGTTTTTCTAATTTCCATTAAGAGGAAGTGATCTGAGAGGATCCGTGTAGGTTCTGGTTCTGGATTTCCCAGGGTCATACCCCCCCATGTTGGTCTCTATATGACAGTACACACCTTGAGGTGACTGCATAAGTCACGGGCCAAAGGCGTTTTCCAAACTGCTGCAAGGTGACTGACCGTGATTAATTTACTGCTTAATGGTGGTAAATAGATTCTCTCTTTTTAGCTGCCAGTTTCTTACAGCGATTGAGACAGCAGCTGAACTGATCTTCCCCATCCTCCTTGGTGAATTATCACTTTATTCAAACTGCAAAAATGGTATGTGTTTTTGAAATTCTGTGATATGTGTCCACTGCAAGTCTAAGGAGAGATCTTACTTCCTCCCCACATTCATCCTTAGTGCAAAAAAGTGCTCAAGAACACATTTTAATGCCTAAGGCTTTTAACCCTAAGTTCATTTGTGTTTCCCTCTGTAGCAGCTTATTTTCTGCCTATGCACTTTCTCATATGCTATAGAGTATAGAAATTTTACCTGTTCTGTCTGTTTTATCTGTTCATTCTGACTAACATCTCTTGGTGTTTCAGAGATGTATATTTACAATTTGCAGTTGGGATTAACTATATTTTTTTAATGTACAAACTATATTTTTTTTAATGTACAAAATATATTTTTTTCAATTACTTTGAATATTAAAAAAGTTTTATCTTAAAATAAATCCTTCAAAATAGGCAATAATATTCTTTTTGTAGAGATAATTTTTGCCTTTATCATTGCCATCCAATAATAAGGAAAAGAAAGGAAGTATGGATTTGAATCTGTAACTCTTGGTTTTCTGAGGCCATCTCTTGCTGTACAGCATTGGATCTTCCATGCAGTACCACGCTTTTCAGTGTTTTTTGGGTTTTTTTTTCCCCTTTTGTGATTTCTTTTCATCCCTGAGATACAAGAGCTTCAGAGATTCACCTTTACCAGCTGTGTGATCATTCCCCTCCTCACTGGGAACTTTGCAGGGCTGCACTCCGACTGCTTTGGTTCCAGGTTACAGAAAATCCTGTGTGAAATGAATTTGTTAAACTGGAGAATCCAGCCTACTTATCCCATTTTCTACAGTTCCCAACACCTCAATTTTCTGATAAAATAACCTTTTATTTCATTAGCTGTGTTTGTAACTTTTATAAGGAAAATAGACTATTGGATTAACTATCACATTTCATTAAAACATTTCAGGAAAGAAAATGTTTAGTAAAAAACTGGTCCAAGATGCAGAGGTAGGTTTAGATTCAAATGGAATGCTGGCACTGATTTTCTTGTGTTATCACAGCAGCCCTGTTTTACAGTGTCATACTGAACATGGTACCAATTGGGGTACCAATGGTTTTAATTTCCTGCCCCCTGTCACCCACTGATTGTTTCCCTGGTGGTTGCTTTTCATTACATTTATTGTTTGGTAGCTTCACCCAGTACCAAGTTTCCTAATATTATATTTCTTGGTTTCTGTGTAAGCTTCATTATGCCCAGACTTCTTTATTTTATGTGAAATAAATGGTGACTACACCAAGAACAAATCACACACTGAAAAATTTACTGGTCTTATTTGTCTGGAACATTTCTCTCCCTGATCTCTTTATGATCTTCTCAAATATTTGCAAAGGTAAGGCATGAAATCCAATGAAAGGGTTGGAGAGGATATGAAAGGAGAAAATTTGTCAGTTTAAAGCCTCACATCCAGCAATATGCTGTAAGCCGTCTGCACTATGTTTAAATTGAAAGCAAGGGAGCAAAACATTCAGAACACAGAGATGATAAAGAACAAAACAGGCTATAAACGGGAGACAGCTGGAGACAGCAATTCTGAAACTGTAATCTTCCTTCAGTATACCTAAAACAGAGCAATCATTTCACTTCCTTGAC
The DNA here is from genome assembly GCA_013398715.1 of Nesospiza acunhae. Classification (NCBI taxonomy): domain Eukaryota; kingdom Metazoa; phylum Chordata; class Aves; order Passeriformes; family Thraupidae; genus Nesospiza; species Nesospiza acunhae. Next base: position 303,320 of record VZSU01000291.1, on the reverse strand, counting down.
ATTAGCAAAGCAGAACTCTGATTCACTGAAAACTCAGACTTTGTTCTGATCCTCTGTATGTAGGTTTAAGTCCTTGGTGACACTGTAACTACTGAGTGCATTAAAAATCAAACAGAGGGTTATTCTGCATGCATTGTCACAGGGTACTGAAGATAAACATCTCTGACCTATAAAAACTGAAAGGAACAAGGAATGTTATCTGCATTATAACTGGAATAATTAGTTAGAAAGTAGAGCATCCTTGTCAAACATAGGGGGAAAAATCCTCCCAACTTGGCATTGCCTCGTGTATTCTGATCATCTTTGTATGAATCTAAACTTCTCTGAGTTGAGCAGAGTCATCCTGGTGTATTCTATCATAAATACATTTAAATGGGTCTATGTGATTCCAAAAATTCGATTGAGAAAAGAGTTGGAAAGAAGACACTGAGACCATTTCAGCCATTTAGGGAGGATTGTGCCAGAATCTCCAGGCTGCAAAAAACACTCTTGGATGGTTCAGCATCATTGCAAAAGACATGGTAGTGCAGGCCTAAATCTAAGGCAGCAGAGGCAGCAGCAGGAGGCATATTTGCTGAATAGGAAGAGCAGATTCCATTCCCACAGATATGAAAATAGAAAGCAAACATGAAGGAGAAAGCTGTGGGGTATGCAGGTGGCATAAGGCAATTTACTCACTAAAATGAAAGACTGATCTTTCAATATGTGTGAGAAATAATCTTATCAGGACATAATTTTACTGAAGTGTAAAGCATTAGCCTTTCAATCTTCGGTTAAAAACATCGTTACAATTTTATTCTACCAGAAAACCTTATTTAATAAAATTCCAAACGAGAGCACTTCTATTTTTCCTTACTGTATGCATTCTAAAGAATGGACATTTATGTCTCTGCCTTGCCTTGCTATAATTCTTCTATAAGCAGAAAAACAAAAAGCATTTAAACCCAACAGTTATATGCTCAATTGCTAAAAAATGAATAGACACTCTTTGCTATAATTTTATAGCTACAAAAATGACAGGATGCCTCCCAGTGCTTACAGGAACCTGGGGGAATCTATAAACTTGGGGCTAAATGCAGCATTTCTCCAGCTGAAGAACAACCCACAGCTCCAATTACGAGGCCACTTGAGGACTCCTCAAGTGTGATTGCTACACTAGGGAGAGGAGTTACATAAGCAAAAAAAAAAAAGCACACTGATTTGCTTTGAGAACTCACCTCATTTGCCTGGAAATTAGAGCCAAGCCTTCCCAAGACCACCTAAGACTCGCGCATGGAACTGCTGACAGAGGAAATACAGGGAACAGCTGTAACCAGGTGAGGCCCTTCTCCCAGGTAACCAGTGACAGGACTAAAGGATGGAGCCTCAAGCTGCATCAGGAAAGGCTCAGGTCAGAGAGCGTGAGGAATTTCTTTGTGGAAAGGGTTGCCAAGCATCTGAATGGAGCGCACAGGGAGATGGTGGGGTCACCATCCCTGGAGGTGTTCAAGAAACGCCTGGGCACGGCACTCAGGGCCGTGGTCCAGTTGACACAGTGATCCGTCAAAGGTGGACTAAATGATCCAATTTAAATGATTCTGTAATTCTGTAATTTAAATATATTTGTGTGACGGTGTTCACAGGGGTCTTAGGATGAGGGAAGAGACGAGGATGTGACTCCATGTTTCAGAAGGCTTGATTTATTATTTTATGATATATATTACATTAAAACTATACTAAAAGAATAGAAGAAAGGATTTCATCAGAAGGCTAGCTAAGAATAGAAAAAGAAGGAATGATAACAAAGGTTTGGGACTTGGCTCTCTGTCCAAGCCAGCTGGGCTGTGATTGGCCATTAATTAGAAACAACCAACATGGGCCAATCACAGGTGCACCTGTTGCATTGCACAGCAGCAGATAATCAATGTTTGCATTTTGTTCCTGAGGCCTCATCTTCTCAGGAGGAAAAATCCTAAGGAAAGAATTTTCCATAAAAGATGTCTACGACATATTTGAAATCTTTCTCCAATGGTTTTCACCAATGGAGCAAATATAAGGTACATATAGGTCTGTGATATCTTTGATTTTACTTGTAATACATTATTTTTTTTGCAAAATACTTCAAATGTTAAGTATTATTTGGAATAGAGGTTCCTGGTCATAATATCCTTAATTACCTTCAATGTTTGAAGAAATTCCATTAATTTCTGGTTTGTGTATGTACAAATATATATAAATATAAATATTTCATCAAAATATTAATAATAACTTAAATTAAAAATAAGCGAGCACCTACTTGTTTTAGGTTCAAAATGTCTGAAAAACAACAAGAGATAAAGCCCGTTTTCAAACCAATAGAAATTGTAAAAATTGGGCAATATCCCAGATAGGTAGATTTTTTTTTCTATTTAAGTATTAGAACATTATTGATTAAGCTTTTTAAAATTGGGCCCAAGGTACAATAAGCATAAGCAAATTATAAATTAAGTAATTTTTTTTTTTTAATCCAGATACTGATGCAGTTACAGACTTCGCTTCCTGGAATACTAGTTCTTTAGTTTTGCATGTTTTGTCTTTTGAGGCATTTCAGGTACTTGAGGTTATGTCTGAGGCAAGGTTTTAGAGCTGACACATTTTAGTCTGGGCCCTTTCACACCTCCGTGATGCAATCAGGGTTATCAAGTAGTTTAATTTTCCTCTCCTTAGCTGTAGATGAGCAGGTAAAAATTCATTAATACTATTATTAGGTGTTAATTAGGTTAGGTACTTTTATTTAATTACTATGTGGTGTAGGTATTGTGTTTTGAAGAGATTTTGGAATAAAGTGATGAGGAAATAAAATCAATTAAGACTAAGGCAACAAAAAAACCCCAAAAAAAGTATTAAAACCCAACATAAAAACATTTTCTTAGCTCTTAAAAAAAAAGCAGAAACAATACAAGTCTCTAAATAATTCACATGAGGTGCCAGGCCAGCTTCTCAGAAGGCAACATTTCCATTTTCATTTACAAGTTTCCCCAAATGTTTCATTAAAATTCAAAGGCTGTGCTAGAAGATAAACTAAAGTACTTTCAGGTACAGGGCTTTTGTGGCTGGGGCTTTTTTTGAGTTTTAGACAGGTTACCTTCTTCCTTTATCTTTTTCAGCCGCTGGCATTTATAAATGGCACAATTTTTTTTTTTTTTTAACCGCTGAATTTCAAAATTCAGGTCACTAAATAGAGGCTGGTGAGATGTGACCGTGGCACATTCTGTTCTTCCATGGCCTCTCCTCCACTCCTGTGCCTGCTCTCCTGCTCAGCCCCTGGCCCTTCACTGCAGAGCCTGATTTTTCCTGGTGATGAAGAGATAATGGACCCTCAGAGATGACACTAGGTAATAATGGTCCTCCCCACAGAAGTAGTCCATTTTAATTTCATGGTTGTTGCATTATCCCACATGTTTTCTCACAAGACATTACGGCAGGGTCACAGTAACTCCACCACTGCTGCGTACATAAAGCAAAATTAGGTTTAAAAGTGCTATTCTTTGAAGTACTTTCTTTCTCTAGGTTGTATAAAGCATGAATTTATAATGATTGGGTCTCCCATTTTGCTCCTTTTTTCAGGTACAAAAGCACTTTCATTCTACAGAATGCTCACAACTAAATCTAAAGGCTTTTGTTTCAGCATAAGGGAGAGACCTGAGACCAAACACAGACTATACAGGGCCTAATATTCGATGGCAAATTATTTTGAACCAGTAACATTGAAAAGAGAGGGATATTCATGAAAGAAAGAGAAAAGAAAGATTTCTTTTAGTAAGGTTTTTCTTAAGATGTATTAAATGTATTTTATTTCTTTGTTTTTTTTCAGGAATCCTATCACAAATGGTTGATAAGGCCTTTTGTTTAAGCAATGTAGCTAAAATTTTGATTATCCTTAATAAAAAAAAATCTGAAACTTTTAAAGTCATTCTTGCATATTTAAGTGCAAGAAATTATATCCCTCCTTAAAAACACACATATTCCTACTACTGATGTAGGCCTAGGAAACTCATTAATGCAATTTTTTTAAAGATAATTTTTGACATTTGCAGCATCTTGGTGCACGTTTTGTATTTCAACAGAGCTCTCTAATGGGAAGCTCTTTTGACAGTGAATGTGACCCCTCCATGCATAAAATGTCTTTATCTGCATGTTTTGCTGTGGTAGAAAAATTTTGAATGGGCTGGTGCATGAGTTCACTTTAGTTACTGACCGGTATTATGAGGTATTGACCAGCATCATGGGCTATTAAAGTCTCAGGAAAAAAAAAAAAATAAAAAACACAGTCAAAAATAAAGCACCACCACAACACCACCAGAAATATTTAAAGTAACTCCTCAGAATTATAAATTGCCTAAAGCTCAGTTTGCACAAGCATTTGTTTGACCAGTGCCATGTCTCTGGCAGTGGTCGACAGAAGATACTTATCAACAATAGAACAATGTTCTCTGAAGACATGACCCCCATATCAAAAGATTTAGAGACCATGGACTTCCTAAATTTGAGTTGTAGACATACATTTCCTAACAGTTCTTGATAGACTTTCATGAATTTTTCCTAGACACTTTAATTGGGGGGGTTCGGTTTTCAAAGCTATGAGCACCTACATTGTGTATTTGCTGCTCTAATCTACAACACCACTGGCGATACTTTTAGCAATACCACTTATGAGGAAAATGTGCAACCACAGGTAGGCGGCATGATCTCAAAGTGACATTCTGTGAGCAAAAGAAAAGGATACACCAATAATTTCACACTTAGTGTCGCAAGTCACTAGCACGAAGGCAAAAATTTCATAATTGGGGTTTACAAATAAATAGTGTAAGGACATTATTCCCGTTGGAGATTCCTTATGCAAGCCACTGGTTCAGCCTGGGTGACTTTTCCTAGGTAATGGCAAGGTGGAGAGACAAAAATAATGGCATGGAACCTACTGATTGTAAGCAATAAATTGTTGTTATTTTGAGTGGTAAAGTCTTTTGGCCAGTTTTAAGATAGGTTCTACATTTTTCAAGCATTGATTCCTTTTATGACACCATATCTGTCTCCCTCTTATTTTCAACAGTCTTCATTCTAGGGAGTTTACAGATAATAAAAGATGCAAATGATTTTTTAGGTTTTTTTTTTTTTATTTTCTCCTACTGCTTTATGATTTAGTATCTTCCAGAGGTTTAGCTAGTACAGGATGTATTCTCATCCTCTGTTTCTTTAAATTTTCCAGGTTGGTTCAGTGTCAAAATTCTAAAAAGATTAAGGTAACGAGACTTTTAAAGTAGGCTTGAGTTATGACCACAAATCCCTCAGTCAGCAAAGGAGAAAAGAAGGATAAACTTGGAGCTAAGTCAGAAACCTGCCTTGAATGGTTGGGTTTTTTCCCTGGTTAATCTTCTGATGTAACAGTTGCATCAGAAGAAAGGTGAAATTGTGCTCCTTCCCACACACATCCCATCCTCTCCCTGTAAGGGTGTAAGAAGAGAAGATCAGCAAAGTTTTATCTTCTGTTCAAGGCAAGGAAAGGAAGCTATTCAAAGTGCAAAATGCACACTTTCACCTGCCTTATAATATGCATTTGAACAGGTTTTCTTCTTCACAGCTGGTCTTTCATAACACTCTTGAACTTCACATTTTTCTAAGGTTTTTTAGGAACTTTACAGTAGACTGCAATATGGAATCTCTACAAATTCTGCCAGAATGGGGGGAGCTTTGGTGTGTTGAGGGCCTTTTATTTAAGTGACATTGAGACCTTTTTTTCCCTTGTCAGGCACACAGCAATAGATTTACTGTTAACATCCAGTAAAAACAGTGGAGTGGCTAAACACAAGTAAATAATGTCTAGTGAAAAATAACCCTGTGATACACTTGATCTCCACTTCCAAAGTACTTTTTGTGGTGGCTTAGAAAAAAGCAGACAAACTAGAAGTGAAAAAAGAAGATGAGAGTTGCTCAGCGAGAAAATAAACTTACATGTAAAGGGGTACAATGGGTACATTGGCCATTAGAAATAGAAAGATAAATAAAAGCAGAAGTCTCTACCCAGGACATTGCTGGTGTAATCTATAATCACTCCATCCATGCTATATTTGCCTACTGCAGGATCTAGCCAAAGCTTATTGATCCAATACTCATTTAGACTCATTGCCCCTCCACACACATATACTTTTCTCTCTGTATACTAGACAGAGATTTGCAATAAACCAGACAATAATTCCTGGATCCATTTTTCTACATCCCATTCAGATGTAATAGGATTTCAAATTAAGGCATGCTGCCAAACATTTATAAGCAAAAATTAAAAGATTTTTTTAGATCTTGCTTTGTTAATATCTTCTGAAATGCTTTAGTTTCTTTTTTTTTTTTTTTGAATAAACCTAAATAGTTCTATGGAATCTGTACATTTTACCTATTCAGAGTATATCTTTACTCAGAGCTCCAGTTTTACAAGACAGCATCTTGAATTTTCATGTCAGTTCTTCAACTCACTGAAATGTGTATAAAAAAATGATGACACCTCAATAAGATATAAAGGCGCACAAGAGCAGTTGGAATGTTATGTCTCTTTAGGTAGACAATAGCATAAATGTTTATCAGCAACATAATCTATAGTTTGAATATTTTATGATAGTATTTCAGTAAAATGATAAACCAACTCCAAAGTTATTGAGATTAAGTGAAATAAAAAGGTCTAGATGACAGAAAACTTACATGGTCTGGTATGTCACCAGAAGGCCAACGCCTCAGTATTCATTGTTTTGTATCACTCTTGAAAATTACAGAAGCTGGTTTCTTCGAAATATTTTTGTTTCATTCATTTGCTAAATCATTCCAGAGCCTTGTATATAATTTTCTCTTCACCCTGCAGAACTCAAGCCCATACATCCAAGGAATATCCATAATTGCTGTGAGGAGGTGCATATTTCTCCTGTTGTGGTTGTCTCACTTTGCATAAGAGAAATAGTTAACTGGAGCATGAATGTCTGGGAAACTGAGAGCAGCTCATGCATTCTCCTCTCTCCTCAGTGCAGGTTTTGTGTTTTCTTTCAGCAATTAATGTAAAAAACATCCAGTCAGGAGGGTCTGGTATTAAAAAGTCCTTACTTTCTCCCTCTTTCTTGTGTCTGGAGTGCTTTAAGCAGATAGTCAGGATCAAGCTAAGTTTGCTTGCCAGTCCAAGCAGTTAACTGTATGTTCCCAATAGAAAAGTTTTGACTACTCATCAATTTGCTCAGTATAAAATTAATTTGTGAGAATTTTCTTCCATGGAGGGACTATGAGCTTTAAATTCCCCCCCCCAAAAACTGGATGTTTGATTTTAGTCTTCAGATGGGCACAATATCTTCACCCTGAGATGCATTTTGAGAACTGATGTTTGGAATTAACCATGCAGGCAGCACCTACATACACTACAAAGGAACATTTTCATACCAGAGACATGCAGGTAGGATTTGGTGTTTTCCTGTCTTTCTCTAAAATTATTGGTGGGACTGGTGATTTCATGCTCTCTCTTTTTAACTGTAAGGGTTTTCTACTGTGATCTTTAACTGAAGATGAAACCAATTACATGAGCTTTGTGTTGTGTTTTGAAAAGAGTGAAATGTGTTACCATACTTGTCATACATTTAGAAGGGAATTCTCTGATCTGGGGGAAGTTGCTCAAAATATTATCTCCTAGTGCCTTGTGCTTTACCCATTACGCTGGCAGCTTCATTGTTTCTGAAGAAAACTGACACAAAAGAAAGTTTTAACAAAATCAAAAGCAGTTGTTTAGGGCTGGGGCCATGCCCAGTCTTCCCATACAGAATATTATAAACATATGTTCATCCTTGTTCACACTGTCTCCTCTTTCAGTCCTGCTCCCCCAGCCATAAGGAACATCAAATGAAACTTTGAATGGATGAGGACTATAAACAAAATAATTTCTAAACTTTGTTTATCAACGATGCACAAAAGCCTGTAATAGTAGATTATTTTTATGACTAATGTCTGCCATAGAGTTTGTCCTTTCGTTCATGAATGAACTCTGATTTTATCTGAGTTGCTTTCAGATCAGCCACAAAAGCTGAATACTTATCACGTATAATTATCAAGGTGTGGATTATTCCCTGATAGTCACAATATATCCTTTGTTCTACCAAATGCCAAAAGTATTATTCAATAAGAATGTGATGCATAAGCCAGTTCCTGTCTGAAATTGTAGAAGTTTGGAATAAAATTCATCTACATGAGAAAATATTCATGACTACTTTGCAGCTGAGAGAGTGTGTGTGAATTATGAATAACAGAGCTCCAAGGCAATCAAATCTGGGCACAACTCTGGTCAATTCTACATTGTAAAGACTGTAGCAAAGAATCAGTGTCAGCCCAGGTAATAAAACCTTGGAGATTCTGTGACTTGAGCTATTGCCTTAGCCAAAACCAAAAAGCAGTCTGGTCCTCCCACACTTCTTAGGCATGGGTAAGACCCATTCCTATTGCCTAACAAGCACTAGAAAGGTACAGTGGAAGCCTTCCTGAGACACCTGTTCACCTAACCACAGTACAGAACCTAAAGACAAGGCTTGCACCTGCCCAGGGACTCCGAGACCCCTCACCAGTCAACACATCCAGGAACTGGCTCACTCAGACAACATCTGCCCACTTCCTCACTCCATCCTGGCATTGTTAGCTTTCCAGCCACGGGAATCCTGCAAGCTGGAAGTGCAGTGGCTCTTGGACAGGTATTTCAGTGGAAGAGAGGAACAGAGACTGGTAAAGAGTGCAGTATTCAACTGCAAGGCAGATGCTTGCCTGTGACTTTTTTCCTGTCATGGTCAAGGCTGACTGCTTTATACATTCAGGAAAGGAGGGATGGAAAACCTCCATTTTCCAAGTGGAGACTAGAAGAACTAGCACTTTCAGCACAGCTATGTAGAGAGAGCAATTAAACCTCATTCTTGCAAATAATCTTAAATTTCTGCAGCAATACAGCATGTACAACTGCCAATACATGTCACAGGCCTTGTTTCCTTTAAAGGTCTGTGGTTATACATTTGTGAATGGAACAAATTGAGCAGTGTATTCTTTTCATCGGGAATATATTCATACACACACACACAAAAAAATATTCACCCAAGAAGCAGCACATATCACACATCCAGAAGAACAGAGCTCAGTACAGAAGTAAACTATTGCATCAAAAGGGGCCTTCCAAACAGCTGTACCAAAGCATTTTTCCAAATAGAGTGAACTAACTATAGAACGTGTGCATCTAATTCTTGATTAAGCAAGGTTCTTGATCACTTGCCTGGTCTTAAGATTACTGAAAACAAAGGAGGAAACTTTATTCCATAAATTTAGATTGATGCTGTATAACTTTTTGAACAGGATCTTGTGAGCAAACCCCAGAAAATATAGGCAATTTTTTCTGACACACTGAAAGTTTTTAAAGCCACCTCTTTATTGACATCCACTTTAAAATTAAAAGATCAAGGAGAATGAGGTAGCAAATTCATTAATATGGTTAGATTAATCTAAGTAATGTTTTAAGTTTTTAATTTTGTAAAACCTATTTTGAAAAATGCAATTTGCTTATATCCAGTCTGAGTTGTGCTTTTTTATATGAGGAGGGACTATAAACCTGGTGGAGTAAGCAAGAATATCAAGTTCAGCTAATCCACAGCACATGCTGCACTGGATTTCTTTTAAACATTTTATTTGGTGTTTCATAAAGGAAGGACCCCACAGAAAACTAACCAAAGAATTGAAATACGAAGCTTCTTTCTCTCCAAGACATTTTTGGTTTGTTTTTAAAGCAATTATAATAAGTGATCTAGTTGTTACTTACTTTAGGAAGGGTTTACTACCACAAGATGCAAGACTAGACCAAAGATATTTTGAGAGTTTTCAGAAAAACACACAGTGATGCCAGACTGTTACACCTTAGGGGCATTTGGTTTTACATGAATTTTACCTCTTGCAGGCAGTGGGGAAATAAAGAAGCCTGCAACTTTGACAGTTTACTTTAGATGATGCATTTCATTTCATAGAAATTCGTTACAGTAGTTAAGCAAAACAATGGTGCTTCTATTTTCAAGCCATGTTATTTTTTAACATGTACCAGAGCTGCCATGCAGGCAGCCTGCCTGCCTGCTCTGAGAGAAAGTTTCATATTCCAAAAGGCTTCCATCCCCTTACTCCCTAACGGTGAAAATAAATCAATTTCATCTGCTGGTAGTTTCATTTCTTCTTTCCCCTCCTCCTCCTTTGGTTTTATATTTTTTTTCTTTCCATTTCCCTCTCCTTCCTTTGTGGGCTCCTTTGCACAATGCCATATGGCAGCTGAAGGAAGGGTAGAGCAATGATCTGCATTTTCAGCCTTAACAAAAGATGCAATAGTGTCAAAGAGGCTCATGAATGCATGAGACATACAAGCATAGAGAAGTGCCTCCAGTCCTGTCAGGAAGGACTAAAGGGAAGCCTAATAAACCTGACGTTGCTTTAGTGCAGAGAAAGGCAGCAGTGCTTCTCTCAGTAGTTCATCTCGCTCCCATCACGTCTCCCCCCAGCCCCCTCTCCCCTCCCACCCCTTTGGTTCCATGCCAAAATCCCATTAGCTCTATTAATGACGTGTGGTTCAAAGTGAAAGCATGTGGCAGAACAAGAAAGGCACAAAATCAACCACCCCATCCATTCGTTTTTGATACATGTATCACGAGATAGAAGTATTTCAGTAAGAGGCCATGTCAGCTTGCCTACGCATACAGCAAAGTGAAAAAATGCAGCATGAGGCTGTAATCAGTTTCTCAGCTGTCCTAATTCATCTCCCTAAAGCCTTAACATATGAATGGTTGAAACTTAATTTTAAAACGCTGACAAAGTTTTCAACATTTGTATTCAAAGCGCAGCTTGGGCTTTGTCTGCCCCTCGCCCTCCCCGAGACTTTAAGCCGCCTGAAACGCGCTCCTGAGTGGCTTTGTGAGGCAGAATGAATCCATGCTGCACTACTGCCACCACTTAGGGCCCCCTCAGTTAAACAAAAATAAAAAAAAGCCATGGCTGAATTCTGCTGTGAGGCTCAGAGAGATCCAGCGCTTCAATACCGGACTATGCGTAAGGGCTGCCCGTGATAAGGTCTGCTGTATTTATGAATTATTTAGGCCGAGCGTGTTTGTAATTTCATTTGCCTTCCCTAAAAAGCAGGCTGCATTTTTTTTCTACAAGACAAAAAAAAAAAAAATGGAATCTGTTTTCAAGCTGAAGTAAATCCTATTTTTGGCAAGCAAGGCAGTGTCTCTTATATTTATAAGGCAGCACTACAACTACATTTTATTACTACAAAGTTGTAGAAAAGTACAGCATTATTGATTGACTAAATAATATATATCCTGTTTTTTTCCTCGTGCCTCAGAAGCCAGCAAGATTTGCCAAAGTCCCATTTTAAATAATAATGATAATGATAATGATAATAATAATAATTTTAAAAACACCTGAATCAGTTCCAGATATGCCAATTCAAACTTTCAATATTTAAGCACATGCTTTTCTGATTATCCCCAAATAACTCAGAAAATAGCTATTGACCTGTAGCCGTCTAGAGGGCAAAAGAGTAAAGGTGAGAGTTTCTGTTGGATTTAGCTGCACTTCAAGCCTGGCTGGATTTGCTGGGCATGGCAATCACCCTTTAAACCTCTGACTGTCAGGCAGAGCAGAACTGCAACAAAATAAGTCAGCTATTCAACACTTCCTTTTCTCCTTAAGAACATCTGTTTACACAGCTCATGTCCACTCAGCAGGGTGTGGATATTTTATCTGCAGAACAGCAGTTGGGGCTGCTTAGGGATCCAGAAATCCGTCATCTGGTTTTTTGACTTTTTTTTTTTTCACACTTTAACATTTGTATTGCATTTAACTATGGGTCTTGAACAATTTCAATTTCATATTTTTTTAATCGTGTTATGGCAAACCTAAGCATCATTTCAAATACAGATAAAGGAAATATCCTTGCCCAAACCCAGAATCTTGGATATGAAGATATTTAATATTTTGATTGGAAGTACCATCAATGCCTGCACTTTTAAAGATGAAAGTGGCTTCGGGCTCTAGAATCATCAGTGCTCTTGTACATATCAGCCATAGATTACTGATTTCCTCTTGAATTCCACCAAAAGTTAAGTATCTCTTTGAAAACTAGCCTCCATTTCCTTAAAGTTAAGTATCTCTTTGAAAACTAGCCTCCATTTCCCTATATCTATATCTATATCTATATCTATATCTATATCTGTATCTGTATCTGTATCTGTATCTATATCATCTGTAGCTATATCTATATCTATATCTATATCTATATCTATATCTATATCTATATCTATCTATATCCTCTATATCTATCTCTATCTATATCATCTATATCTGTATTTACATCTATATTTATCTATATCATCTATATCTATATATCTATATCATTTATATCTATGTCTATATCTAACCTATATCTATGTATTTAGACTTCTTTGATGTAAAAGTGATCCTCAGCTGTCTCAGAAACTCATGTTTTCCCTGTTTGTGGATATAACTCAGTCAATACCACAGCTGGTGCGCCCAGACTCTCGCAGTACATCCATTTTGGCTCAAGGTTTGAGGCAGCACTCTTGGCTTTACATGTTTGCATATTTGTGGGCACATCAGCCAGAGTGACTCACTGTCTGCTAACTGGAAATCTCTATACTCATCCTAGTGAACTCACCTGTGGTTTGGGACTTAGCCCATACCCTCCTTCATAGTGCACTGCGTTCCATATGGCGCTAAACTAGGTATTTTGGGACAATGTCAATGTACATTTTTCAAGAGCACAAGGGATAACTGTTACTTCCATTTCCTTTTGCCAAAACAACATAATTGTGTTGCTTTTTGTGTTTAAGTATTATATGTAGAAAAATGTAATCTTTGGGGGGGCGGCAGGGGGTTTAACACCATTAGTTAAAACTGAAAATATTTAGCTGGAGAAATAGACAATCTCTTGACCTACCAAAGGCATGCTACATTACCTGTCACCACGACAGCAACATCTCTTTTGGATTAGAAATATTGTTTTTACGCCTTGAATACCAGGGCTACTCGTGCAAACCCAAAGACATTAATGACAAGAGAAAACAGATTCAACGTCTCCCTGATAATCTGGATAGTGACAAACTCAACTGCTTCATCCATGTGACATTCAAGCACCCTCTTTTTTTCTTTTTTAGCTTTTCTCAATGCCTCAGTTCTTTAGATTTGCTCCAGGTTTTTTCTGCCAAGCTGTAGCAGGGATGTGTGAAATCTTCTATCTCATTGCATGGATTAGCTAAAATACACTGAGGCTTGAGCATAAAGTGACTTGAAAGAGGGGTTCATTCCCTGGTCTAACAGCCCCATGATGGGAGCCATGAGCAAAAGCATAAGCTGGGGAAAATCATAAGGAGGTAAGTTTTGAATTAGAAGAATTTTCTTTCAATATATTTTCCCTCCTCTCAGTCATAATTTTATCTACCATGCTTGAAATTTTAAGTATGACACCACAGGTCTCTCGGGCTGCAGCAATTTTTTTCCCTAGCTGTTAACAGATTAATTTCTAATAGGATTCTATTACTCCCAGCTATTTCTCTCAGGAGTTGTAACAATTCCTCTGAAAACAGACCAGCAGCTTTGGTACAATCTTATTCCCTGTAACTAGAACAAGGTGTGTTGCTGGTAAATCCTGCAACTAGATGTGACAAGAATAAAAAAAAACTTATTTTCATTTCCTCTGTGCCACCCAGACAGGTAGTAGTGAAGGACATTTTGAAGTTTTCTGATTCCAGATGCAGCGTTAATTGCCAGACATCAGTGAGAGAATGCAGCTGATGTTATAAACATTATTCCCCACAGCTTTGACATTAAGCAGACGCAGCACAGGAGGGGTCATTTCTCATGTGTGAGATTGACAAATAAAGGAAGTTAATGTGGAGTAAACATGTAGATTCCAACAGATTAATTAAAAAGGCATTTTCATTATCTTTGATGTTTATGAAGCAGACCTTGTGTTTAGATAAATTAAAACCAGGGTATAGACTATAAATTATACAGAGAGACTTGAAATGTTATGCACACGGAACTGAAAGAAAATCTTGCATGGGCTCCATAATTTTGTCTCAAAAGCCCTAATGCTGCATTTTTTTTATATTTAAGTGGATTCCGTCTTGCTCAATACACATCTGGTTATGCATAAAATTAAAACCAAATGCCTCATTCTGTTAGTGGAATGTTTTAAAATATTTTTTAAGTTACTTGAATTTGATGTGGCCTTTTATGTTTTTTTTTAATCTTTGGACTGAAAACAAGCATTTGTTGTGAGCATTAAATATTCAAATATTTAATATTTCAGCTTCCTTTTTTAAATGTGACTGTTCATGTTTCATATTTTTTTAATTTCGTATTTAAATATGACTGTTCATAGCTGTTCATATAGGCTATGTGAAATGTTGTTTTCCTTTGATTACAGGAGTAAGAATTAGAATAAGAAGATAAAGTAATTTGGGGTCTCAACCTGTGATGATAGGCAGCAGCTCTGGAGCAGTAAATACATCTTAAGCAAAATGAAGAATTCAAATTCTGAGCTGTAAGGGACTTGCTGTCTGGCAAAAATTCATAGGTACAAGTTCTGAACCTGTATTATGTGCAGAATTTAATTTTCCCTGATGGCAAACAGCTGCCCATGGATGTGCTGTCCTGACTATAATGGGTATTTTCAGACCCTTGCCCAGATAATTTTTTTTTTTTTTTCTTCTGCTCATGGTTCTGAGGAAGAGCTGTTGTAAACAATATTGCATTTCATGTAACTACATTCAGTGTGGTGGGAACACATTCAAAGTAGTGGGAACATTTTATCTGAAAAGCCTAGGATTCACTGAGCAGAATTGCCTTTAAGACCTTCTCTGGACATTCAAATGTTCAGATAGTGGACACAATGATGAAAAGAAGCAGAAGCAGGTCAATAACAAATTAATCATGAAATGATTGCAGTCAAAGCTGAAATCAGAGACTGTTTCTTTGAGCCATTATTGCAAATTAACATTCTTTTCTGGACTCAATCTCAATTTAAAAAATACCATCCCTGCACACACCACCACCACTGACACATATCCTGAAGTGCCACTGAAACCTTGAGAACTTCTCTTATTTTCATATTTTCTCAAGCCAGAGTTACAAAGTGATCTCTGCCATGCTGGCCCAATTATTCACAAATAGTATGTATTTAGCTAGAAAGAAAGCACTATTTCTGAAGTGTCATAGGTCTACCTCCTTTGTTTAGGAAACACCTCAGAAATAAAAAACTAATAAGTTCCAGAGAATGTAGCAGAGAAAAAGTATTAGAAGTAACATATTCAAATTTTATCCTGATGAATAAACAAGCAGAGGAGCCTGGTAAGTTTTGAACATTGCTAGATTTGCAGCACATGATAGTTACTATATTGGTATAAAGTTATGCACACCAAGGAAAAAAGCACATTATTGGCAAAATTTCATAGCTACATTCAAGAGCAGGTCATTAGGAGAGTTTTATAAAGATAAAAGATATTTAGTCACTTTTCCAAAGCTACGTCTTGGGAAAAGTACATACATTTTGGAGAAAAGCAGGAAATGTTTGGACTTGCATATTTAGCACAATTGATAAAGAAAAATGATGTTCTGCATTTTTTCCCCAATTTTCCTGAGCTATGAGGCTCCCTGCTGCAGCAGTGCTGACACAGGTATCACTAATCACCCAGAAATATACACATGACATTTTCAAATGTGGTGCACTCATCATCCCTTTAGAAGGCAAGATGCCACTAGCACAGCAACAGGATTTAATTTCCTTCTCTTCTCATAGATCTGAATATTGCATGGAGAGGCTTGTTCTCTCCTGATATTTGGGCAGTAGATAACAGAATGTGTGGCAATT
The DNA here is from genome assembly GCA_013398715.1 of Nesospiza acunhae. Taxonomy (NCBI): domain Eukaryota; kingdom Metazoa; phylum Chordata; class Aves; order Passeriformes; family Thraupidae; genus Nesospiza; species Nesospiza acunhae. The sequence goes on along the minus strand of VZSU01000291.1, from coordinate 287,383 downwards.
TTGTCCTAACAGAACTGAAAACAGGTTTTATGCAATGTATGATAAAATCTAAAGGATATATCAAGTTAGTCTTTCTCATCTTACAGACAGTCCTGCGAAGGGATAATTAATGTTACCTCTTTATTAGCAATTATTAAGGTTTCATTTATTATACTTATATTTAATGAGCCCTATGGTCTGCTGTGGAAGATCAGAGAGGCACAGAAGCTGAGCTGAAGTCTGGTTATGCACAGACCTCCTGGCCCTGGTTCAGTGGAATCCATGGGAGAGGCAAACTCAAGGCAAGAACAAAAGTGGGGACATCACATCTGGTCACTCTGACCCTTCTGATGAGAGAAGATGTAACAAGGACATTGCTGGCACAAAAGAATGGAACAGAGGCTTGATAACCAAAAAGATTGTGTTGCTAAGGGAACAGAGGCAAAGGTGTCCCAGTGGAAAATTTTGTAAGGATGTTAGAGAACTACAAATATTGGTGATTAGTGTAATAATCTGGCTTTGCTTGCATAGCACAGTCCACGTCCTTCAATCACTGCAGTCTTCAGGAAACAATTCCTTCCAAAAGTAAGTGGCCACTCAAAGCTAACGCAGAGGTAAGTGCAAAGCAGAACTCCAGATACCAGTGTATTTGGCTTTGGTGATTTGGATAAAGTACCACATTCCAGTTGTTTTCTTTTTCATTATTCCCAAAAGAGATTGTTATGAGAATGACTTTGGAAGAAACCAGAAAACCATTCAGGAGATGAAAAATTCAAATCTGGGGCTATGTTATATCTCTAGAGCTTACTGGCCTTCTTGTTTTGAAATAAAATTACTTTTGACAGAGGACCAAACTGTGGTGAGATATGATGCTCTGAAGAATTTAAATTCATGATAAGAGCAACGGCATTTTCTTTTTACTTGGAAGAGCAACAGATGATCTCTTTTTTCACAGTTTACCCTTGCAAATTTGGGGACTGTCTTTAGCTAAGCTCACAGGAGGTCAATATTGCTTATGTTTTTTGTAGGGGGGATTAAGAGACTGACCACAGACTTTGATGTGCAATAAGGTATCTATCTATCATCTATCTATCTATCTATCTATGTATCTATCTATCTATCTATCTATCTAATTTATCTAATCTATCTATTGATCTATCCTTCTGTCAAAAAGGACGGTATTAATGCACATATGAGCAACTTAAATATAGGTTTTGTGCTGGTTGAAATATTCTAGCTTCTTCTAGACCTCAGAATAGAGGAAAATATGGTAGAGAACCAAGAGACTCATTATATCTGGAGCAATATCTGGCAGCCAGGTAGAATACCTTGAGAGTCTAAAATTATGCTAGAAACCTACATCTACAAACTTAAATATTTATGACAACAGTGTCAGGAGGTATTGCTCCTTCTGCATTGTTTTACACTCTTTTTTTTTTTTCAGGGGTCCTGTCAAAAATGCCTCCTGCATATACAACTAATTTAAAACGTGGAAAGGACTATGGCTTTTTAAGCAATACCACAGTACTAGCAGAAACTGTTTCTCCATAACCCAGTGTTGCTTACATGTAGAGATATTATAAAAAAAAGGCCTTATAAATCAGGCCCTGCTCTGCTAAATTACCAGCTGGCCTGTTACTTCTTCTAAGTGCAGCTAGCTAACTTCCCATGTGAAAAAATCATAAAAATGAAGGCAGTTAACACAACAAACTATTCCAGTAGGAGAACCATTTGCACCTGCAATAAACAATAGGTCTGTCACATGAGAATCCATGAAGAAAACTAACCAAATATAGAGAGATTTGACAGATGTTCAGCCTGGCCATTTACCCACCAATAAACTGAGTGCCAGTGTATTGTTAGCCAATTAAGTCTAACACAGTGCCTTCTAATATTTCCTATAAATATGAGCTTTGTGAATAAAGAATTGGCTTTTCTGCATGAAGAAACTAACTCCTGTTAGTTGCTTATTAATGCAACAACCCAGGCCAATTCAGTCAATCTCTGAATAACCATTTAGTGCCTGGAACAATGGAGGGAAGGTACAAGCAAACATACAAGTGAGGTGTTGCATCTCAAATAAGCTCTACTCAAACCGCATTAAC
>VZSU01000291.1:266555-285265 GCA_013398715.1 Nesospiza acunhae | reverse complement strand
TAGGGAAAGGTCTGTTGCAGCAGCAATGGTGTGGCCAGCAGGAGCAGGGCAGGGATTGTCCCCCTGTACTCAGCACTGGTGAGGCCACAGCTCAAGTGCTGTGTCCAGCTCTGGGCCCCTCACTGCAAGAGAGATGTTGAGGTGCTGGAGGGTGTCCAGAGAAGGGCAGTGGAGCTGGGAAGGGTCTGATAGAGCACAAGGAGCAGCTGAGGGAGCAGGGGGTGGTTTTTCCCGGGTAAAAGGAGGCTCAGGGGGGACCTTATCACTCTCTAAAACTCCCTAAAAGGAGTCTGTAGCCAGCTGGGAGAGCTGGCCTCTTCTCCCAGGTGAGTGAGGGGATGAGAACAAAAGGCCTCAAGCTGTGCCAGGGGAGGTTCAGGTTTGACATCAGGAGTGATTCCTTCACAAGGAAAGCTGATTAAACACTAGAATGGGCTGCCCAAGGGAAATGGTGGAGTGGCCATCCCTGGAGGTGTTTAACAGAAGACTGGATGCGGCACTGAGTGCCATCGTCTGGTGACTTGAAATAGGCTGATCTCTCAATGATCTCAGAGGTCTTTTCCAACAAAAATGTTTGTCTGGTTCTGTCTGTCTTAGTAAGAAACAAACAGAAAGCACCTTTAAAGGTCCAGAAGAAATATAGAGAAATAATTTTAGAAGTAATAAGAACAAGGTAGCAGAAATTTAGGATCCTACCAAGCACCAATATTGACAGTATTTGCAAGGCTGCAAACTATGGATTTCATGAGTATCTGAAGCTAGCGACAGAATAGCAAATTAATGTTCTTTCTAGAAACTGCAGTATGCTTTGGTGTTACATTGTTATTTTTATAAGCAAGGGACGTAACCTGTACTAGCAAATACTGAAAGAAGCATTACTCAAAGGCCAGCAGCACAGAATTCAAACCATTGTAAACCACTTGTAAATGTGAAGTCTTATCAGGAGATGCATCCATTAGGTACACACAGTACATATAGGGCAAAGCCGTTTTTCCTGGTCTCCAGCTTTTCTGATTTGAATGAAAACCTTAAATGCTTCTATTTCAGATATGAGTCTACTAAAAAGAAAATCAATATTTTTCATGATTCGTTTGAGATCAATGGAAACATGCCACTATTTTGAATCACACGAATGTTTTTTTTGTTAATTGTTAGTTGAATATCACTGCAGACATTGCAAGAACTTAGGCTGTTACCCATGGATACACAATATAAATTGAGGTGTTTCTAATGAGAATTGAATCTAACCTATGTTTTAAATTTTGGATTTTTAAAAATATTTAACTTCATTTAGAAGCTTAATTCTGAATAGACTAAAGTGAAAATCAATTCTTAAGCTATTGTTTGGGATTTTCTTTTTTAAAAAAGGGCCACAAAACAGAACAAACTTTAGCTTTTTGGAGTCACTGGGTAAGTTAAATTCTATGATTTGCCCAGTGAAATATTGGTAGCCACATCTAATAAAACTGATGGTGGCTCAGCAACTATTTCCCTAAATCTTGTGCAGCATAATCCAGTCTTACTTTGTCATTAAATTTACCTTTGACTTTTCACAAACACAATGTTAGACTTTCTGAAAGATGTTTTGTTTGCTTGCAACAGAATAAGCATCTTGTACTAGGAACTTACAGATTATTACTTTGAATTACTAAATCCCACAAGAATTCTCTATACTAGGAAAGGAAGTGGTTCAGTTTTTAACCTATGACTTTTTTTGATAATTTTATGTGATATATATGTATGTGCACAGCTCCATACAATCCCTAACTTTAAAAATCAACATTAACTGCTCCACATGGAAAATTTTCCTGTAATTCCAAACATTTTGTAACTATGGCTAATAATTACAAATTATTAGCAAGTCCCTAAAAATTCAGATAACTTTTTTTCCCACTAACATCCTTGTAGCCTAATTTGAATTCTTCCCAAGGAATTGCCTGCATAGGATTGAATTACAGCAATAACAACCGAATTTAAACTTCTTTTCTGGGTAATCATGGTTAGGTGTTCTTGTGTTGATGTCTGGATGATATGCTGTTTCATTATTTTTATTTTACAGTTGGGTCTATTTAATATGCATTTAAGCAAGAGCTAGTAAAACTGAAAGAGGGCACTGTATTTAAGACAATTTTATGTTTATGCTAAAGACACAAGAAATATGCTTTTGCATCATAGTCAAATAAAAATGTAGATTATCTGAACATATCTGATCGCACTGCGGTCAATAAATCCTGCTTTGAAATCAGTGACAAGTGGCCCAATTACCATTGCATAAAAATTAACTTTTCCACCACAATAAAGTCCACATGTTCAAAATAATTTTTTGTCCCATTCTAACAGAAAACAGTTGCTGGAATCATGTGTTTACCTTGAAAAAAAATAAAAAAAGGTTGTTCCTAAACAAATGCTCCTTAGCATGTAGCTCTAATTCATTATTTGAATTCCTCTAGAAGTATTTCTGTTATGTGACACTTCCATATGTCACAGTTTTTCTTTTATCCCAAAAGGAATATAGGGCCTCACCAATAAAATTCTTTAGATTGCACTTTATGTCTTGTTCCTAAGGCCAGTTAGTCTGAAATGATATAATTTTATGTCCTTTTTATGAGTCTTGAATTTTTTTCAATGTTTACACATGAAATGGAAGGTCAATAGAGCAACAGTTCCAATATTAGTTCCAGGGCTCTGATAAATCTCATTTATATGGATATTACTATAAGTCACATATTTTCTATACGAATCTTTGCTGACAACATTATTACAATGGAAAGGAGAGAATTTGCAAACAGACTTTGTGAGCTTCCTGTGCCATGAGCATCAGGCCTGTGCCTGACCTCTCAGCCTGTGCTGTGATGTGCTACATGATGTTGATAGATTAATCATCGAATGTTTTAGGTCAGAAGGACTTTAAAGCTTATCTGGTTCCAACCCCCTGCCGTGGTCTAATAACTTTAAAAACTGGTGTTACAGTCCAGTTTCTAAAATTATTAGAAATGCCTGTGCCTGAATTAAGATGCAAATGAGACCATATGCCAAATTCAATACTATGGGGTTTATCTGACAGGAAATATGAGAGGGAGAAAGAGAGAAAAATTTTTCTCTCATTTTCTGCTACTTCTTTGAACAAGCCTTGCCCACTGCCAAGCTTGCTGCAAGGACTCTCAAATCACTTAAAAAAACAGGTTCATACTATTCAAAACCTTTATGTAAAGCATGAGTTAGGACTCATAACCAGCACAACTCACAGATTAATCATAAAATACTTTAGGTCAGAAGGACTTTAAAGATTATCTGGTTCCAACACCCTGTCATGGGCAGGTGTTATGGTCCAGTTTGTAAAATTATTAGAAATGCCTCTGCCTGGGTTAAGATGCAAATGAGACCATACAGCAAAGTCCATACAATGGGTTTTATCTGATAGTAAATATGAGAGGGAGAGAGAGGGGAAAAAAAGAGAGGAAAAAGAAGAGAAAGAAATAGAAAAGAGGTGAGGGGCAGATAGTGACAGAGACGTATAGAAGACAATATCACCATCCATGGATCCTGGTGACGTTCTGTTGATCCTATCCAGATGGTCCTCGTGGTGCTGAGAGTCCCCCCAAAACACAAAGGATCCTAAGGATCAATATCTTTTTACAGGCTTTGCTATAATGGGCAAAACTCCTTCATAACAATGTTTAAGGCATGAAACATTTCAGTCCCTGTCAGCAGGGACACCCTCCAGACCACTTTACCCATAGCCCCAGTCCAGGCCTGAGCCTGAGCACCTCCATAATCTGTAGTTAATTTGAGGTAAGTGGTCAGTATTTGTTTTCCACTGAGGACTAGAGAAAGTTGAAAGGAATTTGAAATTATCTGCACCTTTTGTAAGTATTTGGAAGACTGGAAATAAAGAAAAAAATCTGTCCTAATTCTATTATGGGAATAATTGACCATTTTTACTGCTGGGTAGGTACTTATTATTAGTAGTAGTAGTAGTATTACTAGTAGTAGTAGTAGTATTGGGGCATATTTAGAGAGACTATACTTAGGTATTTTCTTTAGAGAAAAAAATTGTTGCTGATGAAATAATTTTCTTTCTTGTTACAATCAGCTCTCAGTTGGTTTTGGATTGTGATGTGGTCTATTATTCAGTTTGCCATTGACTTTTCTGGGCTTCCAGTTTACATCAAATCTGTCTTTCACGATGCACAACATCTTTCCTATTATCTCTAAAATGAAGAGACACTAAATTCAAGCTTCGTCATTCAAATGACATTTTGTGAACTTGAACACAAGAACTACATGCCACGAAGCCATGATATCATTTAATCCATCTATTTCAATCTTTTATCTGCAAATCCCTCAGGTTCAAGTGAATTTTGATAATCTTACAGGCCAAGTCCTACATCAGCAAGTGGTGCCAAACCAGCTTAGTCCAGTAAAAGTCTTGTTCAGCCCCCTCATAACTCTCAGTTTCCCTCCTCTGTTTTTCTCACTTTATGGTACTGGGGAAACACGAACGCACCCAGAGTCCCAGGCTGCAGAAGACACTGAGTAAGTACAGATAAACACCCCCTCCCCACACCACTTTCAATTCCCTCAAGGCTTTTTGTAGTCAGAGAATCTCTGGAGCCTTCCTGAACGAGTGTTTTCATTGCAATACAATGTAAAAGGAATGTGAATTGGCTGCTTCCTTTGATACCACTGTGACATGTAAAAAATATCCTCATTTCAAAACATTTTTTCTCCCTCACTCTCCCCAAGCTGCATCCTTCAATTCCTGCTCCTCCCTACCAGTCCGCAGGAATTCGTAACCTTGCNAATTCGTAACCTTGCACTATGAACGAACAGGTTTTGGTTGCTTGGTAACTATAACCACCTGGTAATTTATTATAAGCAAAGTGTTGAGAGAAAATACGTGAATATTCTAATTTTCAATATATTTGGGACCATTTCTTTGCAGCTTTATGTTGTGTGCTCATAGCATTGCGCCTTTTCTCATTTGTGCAGACACTGATGCTTCTTAATGCCACTGTAAGAGCTGTGCATCATTCCACACCCCCTGCATGAGCCAGCTCCTGTCTGTGCTCATACAGGTCCATTTTTCTGCAGCTCTCCAGAAGCCTCTGAAAATATATCCCTTAAAGTAGATGAACGTCTAAGGGGAAGTAGAATGTGGGTCTTTCAAATGTTAATTTTTTATTTAAAATTTCTAAGACGAGAAAAAGATGGTCAAAATTCTGTAGCCCTACCTGTATTAAGTGACAACTCTTGTTAGTAAAAAACTTATCAAATAACAGATTTTCAGCTTGTAGGCCTTTTGAGGTAAAATAACAACAACTGTATGCCATGTGTTGCCAATGTATTTTGCTCTCTCATCTACATAACTTACAATAGCAACCAGTGATTGCAGCAGGACTGTATGAACACAGCCACGATGAGGAGATTAAACAGAAGCAAGCAGCTAAACACAACACCAGGATTCCTGTCAAATTATTAAATAACTAATTCATTAAACCAGAGAGCCAAATTAGAAAACTGGCCATTTGTGCTTGTAGACACACTGTAGTTAGGGTAATTGGGACCAGCTGCTGCACTGTTCTGCTCCTGGAAGGGATCCAGCATCATTTGAAAGCAACGTCAGAGCACGGAGGCTGCAGAGCGAGGCTGGTGCTTCTGCCTCCACACTTCAGGCCCTTTTCAGTTCATCTGACAGCCACGATGGCTCCAGCTCTGTCCAGCTCATCTAGCAAGCGTAACCTGGTTGGAATGATTGCACCCAGAATTAGTTGGGGAAAACTAACAACTGGAATGACTCTCGGTAATTCGTTATGGAGAGAGCTTTACCGCCCCAAAACAAACACACATTTGTATATGCTGTTGCATCAGGATTAAGAAAAACCTTTACCTAGATTATAAAGAAAAAAGTAAAAAGCATGGGTTTTAACTAATTAGTGAAAACTAATAACTGAAATTACTCTCAATAATTCATTATGGAGAGAGCTGTGCCATCCCAAAACACATACAAATTTCTATATGCTGTTTCATCAGGATTAAGAAAAACCTTTACCTAGATTATAAGGGAAAAAATAAAAATTATGGGTTTTAATTACATTTTGTCCAAATTTCTAGTCCCATTTTTTTTTTCCCAGAGGGAAGAACAAACTATTGCAAAATCTCATTTTTAAGCTTGGAAATTCCAATGTTATTACACAGCACAGTATAAGAGTTTACACAAGTGAAAGCTATAAAGGTTACTGCAATAGTGTCTGAAAAAGATACACATTAAGTAATCTTTTATTCCATGACACATATCTGGGTCAAAACAAAAAAAAGGATTTAAGGAAAATACTTCAAATCCAGTATTACGTATACATTTGTGAATTAAATACTCATTGCCAAACAAGCAAATCTAATTAGTAATGGTGAAAGTGTTATGTTATTTACATGCTCTACATAAATTTACAATATACCCTTTTCTCTCCTTTACAAAAATATTCTTATCTGAGATTAAAAAAAATCCAATTTGATAGAATTAGAGAGCTGTGCCATTTTAACCCAGATACAGGTAAGGAACTTCAAGTATCTTCATGCTACAATGTTTTGTTAATATGTTGCAGAGAGTGGACTAAGCCCCTGGCTCTACTTTTTCATCTGCCTTGAGCAACAGATTTTAATACTAAAATTGTTGACATTTTTCTACCTCATAGAGGACTGGAATGGAATGGAAGGTTCCGGAAGAGAGGCATATCTTGGAAAGGAATGGGAAAGTAAATAAATACAAATGTGCTGAGCCCTAAAAAATTTCAAATTAAAAAACCCTCCAAATTTCGGGGGTTTTTTTTTGTTTTTTTTTAACCCAAACTAAAATTATAATATTGTTATAATAATAAATTATTGTTATTATAATGTTAAAATAAAATAAAAAATTAAATATTATTATAATAGTATTTTTAAAACCCAAAAAAGGTACTTGTGCATTTAAATTACTTCTCCCCCCCTCCCTTGATGGAAAAGGGTTGTTTTTTTATTTTTCAACTTATCATGAAACTTTTTAGGCTGCTTCCCTGTCTGTTCTGTCAACTTCTTTTCATCTCTGGGATTAGTTTGCAGCAGATGATCAGAGGAGAAGGACACAGCAGCTCTAGGCCATTGCACACGGTGTTATGTTCTAGAAAGACTGATGTTCCATCCCTCAAGCCAGAATCTGGGCACACTGACACTGAGCTGTGCAACACCCAAGCTGTTTATTGCTATTTGAGATTTGTAATTGCCACTTCAGGCTTTGCACGGCTTTGGGAAATCAGGCTCATATCTTCTTGGCATAGCGCTGTGTCCCCTGGATGTGCCAGCTCAGGTTAGTCCTAGCTTGGGGATCACTCTGACAAGGTGCTGTACAACTGTACACATTCATATATTTATGGAAAACTTATTGCCACAGAAAGAAGAAATCGGCTGCGTAAATATTTTACAGCTTATCTAGGGAGGCATAAAATAATCTTGACTACAAATTAAGACTCTGTTACTCCTTTTGTCTTCTAAAGAAAATTTCTGAGGACAGCTAAAACAGATTTTTCCTTCATTAGGGACTCCAAATCCTCCAGAACTTAAGGCACTCTCCTCTGAGTGGATCATAACTCCCACAACAAAAAAAAGAGGCAGCATTATTACCTCTGTGGCTGTTGGCCACAGTCTGTTGCCAGTGTTGTGCTCAGTCATATGTGAGGGTCACTGGAATGAAAAGCCTGAGGAATAAACACACTTAAAAAAAAAAAGAATATAAATAATTAAAATTTATTTTCAACAATGTAACCAAATGCCCAGTCACTGCCCACTCTGTTTTTCCTCAGCAAAAGTAATCTCAGAATTATAATCTTAAATACATACCAAGGATCAACACTAAATACATTACTACAGGTGTGTAACTCACTGATTCAGATCAAACCTCACTGACATTAAAATCAAACTTCCAACTTCCTCGGTTCTTTCATCTTAGAATATAAGCAGGAAAATAACACAACTGAATATGTAACACTCAAACGTTTCCTTTGTTGTAAATATAAATAAAACTCAAGAGCAATCAAACTTCAAAAGGTAATATAAAAATGTCTTAGGCCATATAAATCACCAGACAATATAAGTAGATATATTTATCCCTTCATAACAAGCTGAGTTACACATGACAAGTCACAGAACTATTGTGCCAATGTCACCTGCCCAATTTTAAAAAGAAGCATCACAATGCTCCAAAAGCAAGTCAAGAAACAAACTTAAAGTCAGTGATCACCAAAGAAACCCTGACACTTTCTCTCCAGAAAGAATAAAATTACCAATCCTTTGTTAAGCTCCAAATACACTGTTTTCTGGAATAAATTGGCCACATCATACTTTTCCAAAAAAACTTTCACTTGCCCATCTTTCAGAGAAGAGCCTTCCCTCACTCGCAGCCTGTTGTGAAATATCTCCCATCTGAGGCACGTGGCTGTGAAAGGTTCTCGTAGAAACTCTTGGAAGCTTGAGAAATAACAAAAAAGTGTTTAAACCCTTTCATGAAGTATTGTAATTCAGTAATTTCATGCCAAACTTCCAGTTGTTTTCAAATCATTAGACAATGTTTTAGTGAACTCTTTTTCATGTGGGGAAAAACACTTTTTGAGGAACTTTTGAGGAACCTTTTTGCAGCCCTGGCCCTGATGGCTGAGCCTCTCTCTGTGCTGTAGGGCAAAATTACCTCTGTAGCAGTAACTGCAATCTGCTTCTTGAAACTCTTCAATGAGCTGCATTTCCAAAAGCTGGCTTTTAAAAATAAAACTTTAGAGGGTTTTGGAGGGGAGTTTTGGTGGGTTTTTTTTCACTTTCAGTAAACACTATGCCACTACTACAGAGTTTAGATAAATTATGGACAGATGAGTTATGTACTTTGAGCATGAAGATGGCTTCGTCCTGTTGGATTCATTTGTCTTCTGGAAAGCAGAAGAACGTAAGGAGGTCCTCTATTCATTTCTTCTGTACGCTGACAGTGGAACTTATCTTGAAAAAGCTCAAACATGCATATCTGGGTTACAGAACAAGAAGTCTCTTACATGTAAACTAATATCCTGATCCCTCAAGAGAGAGCACCTGCTTCAAATTTTTATCTACTCTTTAAAATAAAAAAAAAAATCCTGACACAGTGTCTATCTTTACATCCAGATTTTGATTAATAAGGATCTTAAACAGTTGTTGATTTTAGACCTAAACACTAGCTATTTTTTACAAACTGAAGACAACCAATTCTGATAAACAGACGACATTTGTTTCACTCTGGAAATGAGAAAACCAATTTGGGCATACGTTGCAGAATAGTGAAGCCAGTGGTACTTTCCTACCTCAGTCAGAAAAAAAAATAGCAGAGTCAAAACAACTGTTTTGCCTGTTTCTGGAGGAAGATTTCTGAAATATGTCTCTTTACAAGAAACTCTGTGTGTTTTTCAGGATTTAGAAGCTGACCAAGAATGGGGGAGCTCCCCCCAGCCACCTTTGTTCCTCTGTTCTTTGCCTGCATGGATTGCATGCCTGATGCCTGCCTTTTGTCACATCACTTAATTATTTTGTGAAGAAGGGAAGAGTTTGTGAGAGAAATCCAATCACCAGGATATGATTAGGTTTTTCAGATAGATTCATTAGTGGAGTGAACAACCATAAAGTTATTCCACATGAAAGTCAAATAATGCATCAGAACAGATTCTACTCAAGCTGAATCTAAACATACCAAAACAAAGTGAATTTCTATGATACTGCATACCCTCTGAGCCATGAAAGTAATCTCATTGCAAAGTATTTGTAATCATTTCTGGACACTGTTAAATTTTGTAGAAAGCAAATCAGTTACAGTTGTAGAGAAAAATTTGAAATGTCAACAGTGGAATTTTTTTGTTGATTGCAAAAGACATTTTCCATCTGGTCCCAAGCATGAAAATATCCTGAAGTGACCTGCATGTGCTAGAGCTCAGCTGAACAAAATGGTAATGTAACCTTGCAAAAGTCTCCAAACAGGGGAAAGCCTTTCAATTTAGGACTAGTTCCTTCTTCCATTGAAGACAAAGCAGAACTTGGATTGACTCAGCAGGACAGGCCCCAAAAACATCCAGTAAAATTGCTTATGGTATGCAGCCAGACACACAGAGAAACTCTAGGGAGAAATTATACTTGGGGCAAACACTTGGCAGAGACAAGGGAATCTAGACTAGCATTCCATCCCATTGATATCTGGAGTTTACAGTCAGAATTCAGCCAAATTTATATAGTGCACTGAGACTATGAGCTACAGTTAATAAAAAGGATTATTTCCCATTTGCAGGGACAAGGAGTAAGAGTTACAAAGTGGTTGCAATCTTATTATGATACACATTTTTCCCCTCTTTATAGCTTAAATTATGTGAAATCACAATACATGACCTCCTACAACATGAAACTGTAAAACCCACTTTAAGTAAGCCTTACAAAAATGGCCATAAGCACATCAATGGGTGTCCAAATGGATCTTGTAATGGACACCAAAAACAGATGTAAAAATCTCCCCGTCAACTGCTGCACAAGTGGACTGAGACAGGGGTTAAATTAGCCTTAATGATATAACAGAATATATTTTTAGATATTAAAGTGAGAAAATTAACTATTATAAATAGTAAGGCCACAAATCTCGCTGTAATACAGATTTAGTGAGCTACAATAATAATTTCTTTTTTTTTTTTTTTCATTTTAGGTCATATTTTGAAAAAGATTTTACATTTTTCAGCTCTAGCTGAAAATCTTACCGATTTCTCTGTCCATGTCCAATTTTCCCAATTTTTTCATTTTCCAGGAGTTTCATAGATCTGCATAGAGGACACAGCAGATGGTTTAGAGCACAGTGCTTTTAAGTGGGAAGAGACAGTAAATTTCTTCCCATCATCAGCAACGAATGATTATTTTCAAAGTACAATAAAACACAGATGTGCTTTTGATATAGAGTTGAATGAGGCATTTTCTTCAGAACTATTTTCTGCTGAATTTGAAGCACTAGGTTCCGTATTTCTAAATTTAGTTCTTTTCCAAAGGTGTATTAGAAACTATGTGTTCAGAAGCTGCAGCACCTGTGCTTTCATAGACTAACCCCACACTGCTGAAGGCTGTATTACACCAAAACTACATTCATTGTTTGCATATACCTAACTAAAGAAACAAGAGCCAATCAAACTTTCTGATCACTGAGAGGAGAAACGAAGATGAAAAATGTAAAATGAAGTGACTGCCAAAATATTTATCTCAGCTGTTATGATATTACTTTAATAAATTGCTGATTGCAGGGTAATAAATGGCATAGCCATTGGAAGGATGTGGGATATGAGCACCGTGGGAAAAAGAGACACAGCAGCCAAAAGCTCAATGAACCAGGCACATACCCCTCATGTTTAGGAAGGACCAGCAGGAGAAAATCAGAAATGTTTTTCTGGGGTGCTGCTCTTGGAATCCACCCACATATTTCCATGTGCATGGGCTGACACATGGGAAGGCAGAAAAAACTACACTTCTCTAACATTTTGTTTTGAGAACAATCCAAGTATTTGACATTGCCAACACTCATGTCAAGTTCCAGTGCTAAAGGTCCTGGTAATTCTTCCATAGCTGTGTGAAGTGAGAGTTTTCCCTCCCTTTAGAGTCAGTCACAGTTAAGTTCTAAATTCATAACTGGAACATAATTCACACAGCAATTTACATGCACCAAGAGATTATGTGGCCTCACTCTGGAATGCTGCACCACAAAGGAAGTTTCTATAGTTATTTAAAGCAAGCAAGCCTTTCCCCAGCTATTAAAGAAATTTAATCTTCTTATCCTTATATAGAAGAAGTCTTTGTTTATATATATTAAAAAATCCCCTTGCAATGTCCTATCCCTTCACTATTAAGTTTTCTGCTCTTTTCTGCTTTGGCAAAGAAATTGTGAAAGAATGTGAAAAACTTTTATTAGGTGTTTATTATCAATTACCAGATAATGAAAACCAGCAAAGCTAATGGAAAAAAGTTCTCCATGGATTTTGGGCTAGATTTTCCTTTTCCCATGGGAAACCCTGCAAGAGAAGGACAAAGGGGAAGCGATCTGCGAGGTTTCTCAGATGGTTCCAGCGAGGCTGACATCTGGACAGAGTTATTTTCAACTCCCCTCCCTCACTGAACAACTGGGGACTCTGACCCCTGTATCTTGTGAGCTGTCACGGAGAATCAGGTGTATTCTGCAGCAGAATCAGCTCAAGCTTACAGGGCTTCCCCCACTGGCCGCTCAGGAGAGCCGAGCGCAAGGCAAGGCCACAGGCAGCAAACAGAAGAGCCTGCTGGTTGCTGTTAAACTCCCTCTCTGGCAAGTGGGCAAGGAGAGCATTAACAGGGAAAAGGACATGCGTAAATTAATAACCCTGCCCCCCAAAAAAGCTTCCCTGTGATACTTTTTATCCTGATTTCTCAGTGAGTTTGAGAGATAGATTGAGAGTGATGAAATCTGAATCTCTCTTGGATGTTTTGCTAGGAGTTGTCCCAAATGCTGTGTTTGTGTGCAGACAGCCTCCTCAAACCAGTGTTCCCATTGCTATAAAGACAGACGCAGCAAAAAGAATTTGTCATCTCTTCCACAAGAACTAATCATAACCTTCAAATACATCTCTTTTTCCATGCAGCTCATCTTGGAGATTCCTGTGATACTGCAGCACAATTCTAAGGAGAAATACACCTTCTGTGCAGAAGAAAAGATATCCTATTTATAATAAATTTTCCACATAATAAAATACCCAAAAATAGCGCCACAATAATTAGAATCCAAAGTGATTGGGAATGGCCATATGGCTACACGTGCATAATCAAGATGTGTCCAATGCTAAAGCTGATACAAAAAAAATAATCTCTTTTATCAGAAAGATTCACCTTCAGTCCTTCGGGTTTTTAACACTAAATATTTATAACTCAAGTACCTTGCTTAAGAGATGAACGTGTTTTGGAGTTTTATGTGGAGTGGAACAAGAAGCAGTACTTGAAAAAGATCAAGCTCAGTTGACATCAACACCTTTCTAGACACAAAATGTTAAATCAGACACTAATTGTTAGGCACGCCAAGGGGGAAAATAGCCATGTGGAATTATTATTATGTTGTGTGGCTATTTTCTTTAACATATCAAAAATTGAGCAGAGCTGAGATCCCTGATGTGAAAATATCTGGAAGGCATGTTTTACTTCCCAAATATTTTAATATAGGCAATAAAAAATTTTATCTCGATATGCAAATGGTATTTTATTCTTATAAAGGCCAAGAGGTCCATACGCATTTCTTATCATATCTATATCCAACATTATTTCCCTAGGGATGAAGGGTCACAAGCCATCACCAAAAATAAAATGTCATCCCAAACATCTAGGATCTACAAGTCATTCAGAAGTGGTCATCATGGGTTTCCCCAGCTGTAATAATGTAAGTCATGTTGATGGGGGGTTTACCCTTTATTCCAGTCTCTGCAGATCAGAAAATTGAATTCTCTGCCATGCTTCATGGGCTGATCAACTTTTTATCAACACCAGCAGAAATAAAAAAATTCTAGGCTTTTTGCAAACTGACATGATGCCTGTTTGATAGAGAACACTGTTCTCATTAACCCAAGCTTTCCTTCAGCCACCCCAGTTATGAAGGATATCCCTTTGCCAATTTCTGTGAGCTGTGGCTGCCTACTGTTTCATCGGACATTTGGATTGCAAGAAACGTTACTTAATTATCATCTAATAAGAGCTGAATGATAATAAGCGAGAAAACAGGTAAAGTAATTATAGGATTGTAGGTGGATGCTGCATTACCATGAAAGGCCTAAAGTATCAGGCTTGTGAGGAAGTGGGAGGAACCGCAACCCCAGTGGGTGGTGTAGGAAAGGAGGGAATACAGAGAACCAGAGCTGCTGGGAGGCCAGCACATGGGTTGGTGGGATCAAAGGCACTTGGCTCCCACTGCAGGCATCCCACAGGAAGCAGCTGGGGCTGGGAGCACCGCTGGAGGAAGGCTGCTCACAGCAACGAGGAACAAAGGATTTGTTCTATGGCTCTCGTGAGGCTCTGGCTCTCGTCTAGGAAAGGAAGTGTAGTGGTTACTCTCCACCAGCCCTGGTTGTTCATTACTTCTACCAGTGGGTTTCATTTCACTTCTACAAGTATGGTTTTCTCCAGGATATACATCCTTAATTTTCAAATTAATAAGGGTGCTGATTTTTGCATATCTTAGAGAAATTTCTTCAGGAAAGAAAATGGTTTGTTGTCACTATAGGACATGAAAGAACACAAGCACACCACCGTTCTCACGATGGAGGAAGAAAAGGGCAGTTTATTTTCTGACTCCAACATTTATAGTTTTCCAAGGGTGACAGTGGATTGGAGGGTGACAGTGCCGCCTCTCCAATGACACTGGTCAAACCAACAGTCTATCAACTTTCTCCTCCTCCATAATGGAATGCAAAACAATAAGTTATTTACATAAAGTGTGTGAGAAAGTTCGCTACAAGAATGGCAACATCTTAGAAAATTTTAAAAAACCAGGGTGACAGTTTGTTACCAAAAATATGTCTGTTAAGATTTAGAGCTGTAATTACAAACTCAATAACGGACGTACAATTAAATTCAAACTGTGCATCCCACAGCCCAAATTTATTGATGGATGTTGCTTAGGTATGACTAACACTTCATCTCAGCTATACCTGGGAGACAAAATCCTTAATAGATTTAATCCAGACTATTTCCAACCCAAGAGCTCTTTCCAGAGAAAAAGAGTCCCTCCCAATTCACAACCTCCCTAGGGGAACGTGGCTGTTGCTGCAGGCAAGCCACAGGCCTGTTTCTGGTTAGTTAGCCCAATAGATATATTCAAAAGTCAAAGCTACAGTCACTGTTTAAAACACTTGGAACTCTAACAGCAGGGTGGTGTCAAAGCAGTTGCAGCAATCCCATATCTGGGAAATAAAATTATCACACTTTCTGGTATAAATATAATGGTCAAATGCACAATGCATAAAAATACATTGCAATACATTTAATTAGGATGTTTCCCAGCGTTGTAGTGCCACATGTGTTTATACTTTCTGGATGTCAGTCCACTTTTATGCCTTACATTATTTATTCTTTCCATTCCTTTCATTTCCCCTAGTTAGAAACAAAGGCAAGTAATGTCATGCAATCAATTAGCTCCTTGAGGATCACGAGAGATTGCCCCACAGATGGTTTGCACACCAGTCACTGAAGGTTCTGCTCCTTCCCCTCAGCAGCTCCAAGCTGCAGCATTCCTCGGCACACACAGAGTTCCCAGGGAGCTTCCAGGGGTGTTGTTTCCATGTGGCATGTTCACTGTGCCACAAACACAGCAACAAACACGGCATGTTTGCCCTGGCACTTGCTGCTCCATCCCCTCTTGGAATACAAGAGATGGAAAATGCAATGGATGCAGGGAGAGAACCACCCTGCAACCAGACATAAACCTCGTGTGAGCCCCCTGTATTTGTTCCCTACATCCCTGCAATGTGCTTCCATTTTATTTCACTTATGGGGCCATCAGCTGGCACAGAAGCTGACCTGGCACATTTCCTGTGAGGATACACTGCCAAGAGCACCATGAACATTTTTCATCTCCCAGCTGTCTTGTGCCCTTACACCCTCAACTACATGAAAGAAAACAGGGAGATGTTAGTGGTGCCTTGTGAAGGCTGACCTAGAACAGAGTTAGACAGAGCTGAAGAATAAAGTAGGGATTTATTAAAAGGCCTCAATGGATCCACCTTGGGCAGCACTGTGACCGTGTTCACAGGGGTTGTCAGATTGGGGAAGAGATGAGGATCTGACTCCATGTTTCAGAAGGCTTGATTTATTATTTTATGATACATATTACATTAAAACTATACTAAAAGAATAGAAGAAAAGGTTTCATCAGAAGGCTAGCTAAGAATAGAATAGCAAAGAATGATAACAAAGGTTTGTGGCTTGGATAGTCTGAGCCAGCTGGGCTGTGATTGGCCATTAATTAGAAACAACTCTATGAGACCAATCACAGATGCTCCTCTTGCCTTGCACAGCAGCAGATAATCAATGTTTACATTTTGTTCCTGAGGCCTCTCAGCTTCTCAGGAGGAAAAATCCTAAGGGAAGGATTTTTCATTAAAGATGTCTGCGACAGAGCACAAGAGCCCAGCCAGGGCTACATCCAAGATGAACCCAAAATGGTCACAAAATGGACAGCTGGTCACAAGGTCTCTCACTTTTATAAGTTCTGGTCCATTTGCATATTGGAGTTAATTGTCCAATTATAGCTTTATCTTATGAAGTCCCATCTTTCTTGTTTTTCTCTCTTCAGTTCACATTGTTTATGCTCTTGGGCCTGAGATTTGGA
Source organism: Nesospiza acunhae (assembly GCA_013398715.1). Classification (NCBI taxonomy): domain Eukaryota; kingdom Metazoa; phylum Chordata; class Aves; order Passeriformes; family Thraupidae; genus Nesospiza; species Nesospiza acunhae. The sequence continues at coordinate 268,866 of VZSU01000291.1, read as the reverse complement.
TCATTTGTCCTTGGTCCCAGCTAGAGAGGGAATTGTTTTGTCTCCCTGCTCTGTGAAGAGAGCTCACCATCCCCTCATATGAAACCCAGATCCGCACACTAAAGCAGCACAGAATCTGAAAAATATAAAAGCTAAAACCTGAGGCATCATTAGTGCTTGCCTTGATTTCAACTCAGTGTGACTTTGCAGTGGTTTGTAGTGGGAGTAAGGTGTCTGTAACAAATCAAAAACAAATATATGAAAAGTGAGAAAAATCTTGGGTCATTGAGTCAACTTACAGAACTGGAGAGAGATAAAGCATTTTCTGGCCATTTCGGAAGACAAGAAGCCTTCAAGTTTGAAGGTAGAGTGCCTTGCACATCATTCTTCAAAAGAAAATGGCCAAACAGGATGAAATATTTGCTCAGTTGTTGCTCAGCACTGCCAGGAGAGGACTGTCCTCTCTCTCTGTATATTCCACTGTACTCAGAGAGCAAACCAGTGTTTCAAAAGCATCACGTTTTCTCATTTATTCATTTCAGAACTTATCTTTATAAAATCAAAATTGCAGTTTGTTTCTACACCTGATTTAGCTGTTGGTTTTCTTGGGTTTTTATTTGATAGTATTATCCCATCCATCCATCTAATAAGTAAAAATTATCTGAAAAATATTCGCAGCCCCACTGCTTTTGTTTTAACTCTCAGACACCTCATCAGTATTCCTAAAAGTGCAGAGACATTGTGAAGAGATGCATTATAAAATGAATCAACCTTTCAAGGGAAAGATGTCAAGATTTGGCATGTACAAACATGGGAACTTTCAAAGTTGTGTGTTGGGGTTTTATCTTTTTTCTTTAAGCTGGCTTCTGTCACCAATTCATCCCACACGTGGTTCTTGGGTAAGCCACCTTTTTGTTGTTCTTTTTCGTTCCTCAAAAAGAAAATCTGTACCTATCAATCTATGCACAGTATCTATTTAATCTATGGCAAGGATCCAACTTTTTTGTACACAGCTTTCATTTATTCACAGCTTGCTGTCAAGACTAATGCATGCCTATCAGTTTCTATCAATGCACAGCGCATGAATATGACATTGCATTTTTCCCAAATGCCACCAGGTTCAGCATGTAAAAAGAGCTTAGAAATTAGGCTAAATTATACAACCCTGGGCTCAGATTTGCATAAAGTTGCTTGGAGGGAGGATGTGGGAACTCTTTGATGGCACTGCCATAGCACAGTCTGCTTGTGCTTTATTCCTTGGACAAATATGAAAGTTTTGCTGTGTTGATTTGGGGCACAGAGAGCCCAGGTAAAGTGCCTTGGTGAAAAGGTGACAGCTCTGCTTTCTCTCTCTCTGCACTGTCAAGGACAGAGGGGCAAGTGGCACATTCCTGGAGATGCTTTGTTCTTGTTGTGTCACAGGAATCTGCTTAAACCTGATGCCTTATTCTTCATCTAGATTACAGATATTTCCTACAGGTTAGTTCGCATTTTACATCTCCCCTGTAATCTCATTCTGTTGACATGCAGTAAGTGATGACTTCCTGGTCAGCTCCAGAGAACCTAGTTAAACTAAAATGAAATTCCTGGTTTAGGGAATTCCTTCAGTTCAGTCTTATTGTATTGGGTCAGGATAGTTGAGGATATTCACAGAGATGCAACTTCAAATGACAACCTATGAATACATCAACTTCCCTTCATTATTTGTTGCAATATTTCTACATTCAGTGGAACAGCATGTGGAACAGTGAAGCCCAGAGATTACCACTGGTGACTACACTGATAATTTCTTCACAAAAAAAAAAAAAAAAAGTAAAATTCAATAAATTCAATAATTTTAATGAATTAATTAAAAATAATTTTAAAATTATTCCTATTTTTGATATGCATCAAGAAAATGTTGTATTTCAGACTAGCCTTATTTATTTATTTGTTCCTTTGCTTAGGTTCTTTATTTTTTAGTTTTGCTCTCCAGAAAGTCAGTAAAGTCATTACACTAACTGGGGAGAATAATTTGAAGAAATACTGTAGGGAATTCTGATAGAACATTTAATTGCACATAATTAAAATAAAGACAGTAAAACTCATTTGGTTGTAGCTCATGTAGTATTTAAGATGTGGGAAGGATAAACCATAAAGAGTAACCCTTCCTTTTACTGTATTACTCAACAAAGTCCTTGGGACTCAGGGTAAGAAACAAGGCAAAGCACTAAGGCCTATGACTACCTCAAATTTGGAAAGAGGATGCATGAACCACCTCCTGATGCAACACAGAAAGGCTGAATTTCAGCTGGACATGAAAAAATTCAGGCTGCTTTGGCTCTAATTAGAG
>VZSU01000291.1:246674-266490 GCA_013398715.1 Nesospiza acunhae | reverse complement strand
AAAGCTGATGGCAGATCTTCATGCTTCCTGACATCCTTGTAAACTTTGTGACTTGCTCGCACTGGCAGATGTATGTGGAGGTGTTCATAGCCAAGGCAGCTCTGGAGCATACAATTCCTGAATAGTTAAATCAAGGCACTATTCGGTGTCACTGTCATATTTTCTGAAAAATCCCTTCGCCAGGATTTCTTCTCCTGGGAAGCTGAGAAGCCTCAGAGAAAAATGAAAGCAATAATTATCTCCTTGTGCTTCTCCTGTGTTTTGCTGCTTTGGAATGTGGGTTGGAGATTGTTTATCCAACAGGTGGTTGTTTGATTGGTTTCATGTGAATTGTTTTCACTTAATGACCAACCACCATCAGCTGTGTTGGGACTCTGAAAGCAGTCATGAGTTTTTCATTATCATTCTTGTTAAGCCTTCTGTAAGTACCCTTTCTCTATTCTTTAGTATAGTTTTAGTATCTATAATATAATATAAGTACATATTAAATTAGCCTTTTAAGAACATGGAGTCAGATTCATCATTTCCTTCCTGCCACAGGGGACCCCGAAAACACCACAATTCAGTACAACAGAAAAATTAAGCAAGCAGAAATTTATCCATTGCCAAGAATGTTGAGCTTTAATATAATTCTTACTGTGTTCGTCATTCTCCTGTAACATTGTGCTCATCATTCTCTTGTGCTCAGCGCCATGGAAGAGCAGGTGAGGAACGTGGTGCTCCAAGGCAGCCTTGGCTGCAGCGACCATAGGATGTTGGGGCTGGAGATGCCCAGGGTGCTGAGGATTGCAAACAGCAAGCTCACTGCCCAGGACCTCAGGTGATCAGACTTTTGCATCTTCGAGGAGCTACCCAGTAGAGTGAAAAATAATGGGTACAAAGGGAAAGGGGATATTTAGGCTGGATATAAGAAAGAAATTTTTTATTGTGAAGGTGGTTAGATACTGGAACAGGTTGCCTAGAAAGACTGTTGCTCTCCTATCACTGGAAGTGTTCAAGGCAGGATTGGATGGGGCTTTGAGCAATCTGGTCAATTGGGAATTGCATTTAAGGCTCATTCTAATTTTTAACATTCTATGATTCTGTGATTCCTGTAGCCTGTGATGAAAGTAAAAATACTTCTTATATGTATCATGACATGGCATGGTTTCATTTAAGGTTTGACACAGTGCCCTCAAACTTAGTCTTCATGAGTATGGCCACTGTGAATACACTGTGCTTTATAAAAGTGGAGTATAAGTGTATGGTATAAATTGGAAAGCTTATTTTGAACATGCGTTTCCATAGTCTGAGGCAGGTTATTACAAAACCTGCGATGGAAACATGAACAAAAAAGAGGGGAAATAGGGTTTCAACATACTTTGTCTTCTCAGTCTATTATTTCTCAAGATTCTGTTTTTAAAATGAATCTTTGCTAATTTGGGTTCATGAGGTTTGTTTCTTTAATTGTACTTCTCTTACATAGAGAATTTCTTCCTTTGCATTTCCAGCTTGTTTTTCAATGCAGATATCTTCACAATACAAACTTCCCCACTCAAGGATTCATGACTCATTTCTGTAACTCTACACCTGTTTTGCACACATCCCATAAAGAGCTGTTCCCAAGGTACTTAACTAGCCACAGTATTCAAAACTTCCCTCAGGCTAAATCTGTTCTAACAAAAATTTCATGGAAAAACTACTAACATTTTCCAGAGGCTATGAAACTATCATGACTATTGGAGTTTCAAAATCAGAATAACAAACATGCAGAAATTCTAATTTCCTCATCTCCAGACAAAAAAAAAAAAAAAAAAAAAAAAAGAAATCAAAAAAAAAAAAAAAAAAAAAAAAAAGAAGGAATCTAACAAAAAGAAAAAAAAACACCAAACCACCAAAACAACCCCAACAAAGGAAAACCATGGGTAATTCATTATGTTTCTGGCTTTGAAAATTTAAAGTTAAAAAGACAGATGATAAACCATTTCATAACACATTTCATAACAAAATTTTCCTTTAGATAAGCAAACTATTTTTTTTTTTTTTTTGTTGATGTGATCCCCCCCTTGGGAAAAAGGAAAACAAAAGGTTTTAACTAACAGAGTATCCAGATTTAGGGCAAATTTGGGACAAAACTTCCAAACCATGACAAAGCATCATAAAGTTCCCCTAGAATACAGGGACATCAGCCCAGGCAATGTTTACAATCTTGGTTTTACAAATGAAAATGAGTTAGGGAGTTGTGAAACTGAGAAATTTTTTTTCTGCCGTGCTCTGTACAACAATTGCAACTTTGATACAATCAAGTATTCAAATCAAAATGCTGCTACATGCATTAGTAGCTGGGTAAATGTTCACATGTGTTTTAAATGCCAAAAGTTAGACACTGTTGATCCTCTCCTTTAATTCAAAGCCAAAATATTTTAATGAAATTCTGTACTATTTTCCAGTAAAAGCCTTAATACAGTATCTTTTTTTAACATGAAAGCACAGTTGTTGTAATTAATTTTTCACAATATAATTATAATTTCCATGAGATTGTCTGTAAAATTAGTAGGCATAGAATACTTTCTCCAGTGCCTGAGTGTCTTGGAAGAATATGTTTAATTTTCAGAAGAGACAGAAGAGGTCAAATCATACTGACTTTCTGGAGGACAGTGACTTTTAAGTCACCTAGGAATTGCTGTCAACAGAAGCTGATTCAGCCTAGAAAACATGAAATGTCAAAATCTGTCTGTAGCACAGCCTTGTTCCTGTTTCTGAAGTTACTCTGTGCCATTTAGGTTTAGATTAGGCTCATCCGTGTGTTAAAACAACACATTTACAAGTGCTCTGACCACTCTTGTTGATACTTAATGCTAATAAATAGCATATATTACTGTTAAAAAAATTACATTACAGGGTATCTAAACGTTTACATACACATGAAAAGCTCAAGAGAAGATCTGAGATCAAACTGAACGAGGACATATGTAAGCAGTACCATGAGGGTAAGGCAGGAGTTCCAGCAATGCAACTGAGACCATTCAAAGGACAAATAGGTTGAGTCTATTCAGAGAAATATTGCCACAATTGCCTCTTTCACCCACTTCTGAGCTTATCATGGCCCAAAACGATTTGGCTGCTAACATTCTGACACAGTTATTTTAGCAATAATTTTATTCTTGTATGCTAGCAAGATAGAAAAAAATAAGAAACTCAGTGCTTCAGATCTTGAGGCAATATTGCTCTTACCTTCTTTGCCTGAAGTGATTTAAATTGGCTTAAACCTACTTCTCTTCAGATCAGACAGGTCTCAGTCCTGTTTTAAGTTTTCACGTCCCAGTTTTATGTACTGATGATTCTCTCTTGCTATTGGCCCAATAAACTCAGACTAATAGAAGCGGAGACTTGGAATAGCTGTAAAAATGAAAAAAAAAGCCCCCAAAAATCAAAAACAACAAAAACCAGGACTGTTTGAAAGGTTAAAAGATTTGTTAGCAAATGATTTGTGAATTGGTAATATCACTGCAGACGGACAACATCTTTGTATGCAGCAATTACTAATTTTGAGATGAAGGCTGAGTTACTTATTACAGGGAAGATTGTGATAATCTTGACATGACTGTTTTTAAAGTTTAGGTAGCAACTAAATCAAATATGGCTTTAATTTTTCCTCTTTCTGGCATGTTGACATAGTTGCAGTTCAAATGACTGATACTGAGTTTCCAGCAGGTGATAATAGAATTTATATATTATATCTTCATAAAGTGGCTATTTATTTTGTGAAAAAATTATTACTACATATTAATACAAATGATGGATTTATAACTGAGTTATACCTGTTCATTCTAACCTAGACCATGCAAAGATATCTGATTTCATGTAGCTCTGTATGGAAACAGAGTGAGTTCAGCTGCTGATCCCAGAACTCTTAAAGGTTTACAGTTTCATGGATTAGTTATGAATCTAACAGTTTAACGTTTATAGTGAGACATTTCCTCATTTCTTTACCATTAAAAATATATTTTTTGAAAAAAAAATGTTTTGCACAGAAACTGTTTGCTTTCCTTAGAAACTCGGAATTTGCACTGAAAAATCTGATACATGGGCACATGTGCACACACACACCCCCAAAAGAGTATTTTTCTCATCACAAAGGATGTCAGGGTGTCCATTACTCTTTTATATGCTTGACTCGAAGTACAGACAGTGTATCAATCAAATTTAATTTTCATGGTAGATGCAACCATGTAGAATCAATGTAACTGTGATACAACCTTCCCTGTAGATATGAATTATTGATGAAAATGCTGGCACATCATTAATGATAATATCGCCTCTCATCCCATTGCCAAGATCACAAAAATGTGCATCTCTCTTACTCCCATGTGGGCAACTCATCAAGCCTCAAGAGACCCAGGCTGGAGAAATTCACTACACAGATTCCAGGCTTGTTTTCTTCAAGCCCCATCTCAGGGCTCCTGAATAGTTTGACTATGGTCTTGAATAATTCATACCCAAAACTTTGTTGTTTCATCAGATAGTAGATTTCCAAAGAAGTCTGTCTCTGTTCCTCAGCTGGCTAAAATTATCTCTTGTGCATTCCCATCCCAGAAATATGTTTCTGATTAAGCCACATAATAAGAGCTTCCTGTGCAGGGGAAGAGATGGGGAAAACAAATAGTTTTTGAAAGCTGAAGTTTTATTCTATTTAGGCCTGTTAAAATCAAGCCTCATTGCCTCATTCTGTTTAAAATAATGAGTACAGAGAGAGAGAAAAAAAACCAACTGAACATATATTTGTTGTTCAAGATGATCTGTAGACTTAGCTGTGCGAAGGAACAAAATTTCCTTTCCTGAAATAAAACAGAAGGGCTTCCACCAGTGAAATTTATTTTCCATTACTAGTGGACAAATAAAAAGACCAGAAACATCACTCAAAGTGGGCATATGAAACTCACCTGCTGGCTATGAAAGCTTGTATTGGAGGATTTTGTTTGTTATTCCATCCTTAGAGCAGCACTTAAGAGTGGAAACAGAGGGAGTCTGAGGAGTATGAATGGCCATCCTTGGGACTCTAATTCAGTTTTCTAGCATCCTCTGGTTTTGCCACCTTCTGTCACCTACTAACCATTCTCATTCTTTTACTTTCCTCATCCTTTGAAACACATCTCTTGAGCAATTCAGCTAATGCCAGTCCTAATAAATAGAAAAGGGAAAAAAGAAATTTCATGGTCCTGATGCCTCAAGATTTTCTTGCAAAACATGCAGCATGAGCTCTTCTTCTCTCTTCTTTTTGTTCATTTCCTCAGTAAGTGTTTGCTCACTAAAGATGTTTAAGTCATGTCAGATTTGGTTTAGGATTTACCACAGACAGAAAGTTCATTCAAATCTCTGGTTAGTCTGAGAATGTTTGGAATACAAAGTTAAAGGAGAATGTAAGTTGTTGAAGTCGTTTTCTCAATCCAAATTCAAACAAGACAATGAGACTTGCTCATCTGTTCATGAATAACTTATTCAGAACACTGTGTTACCGGAAAAATATCCTCTGGGCTGACACATATCCACATGTCATTGTACAGACAGAAGCTGACAATGTCAAAGAAAAATACTGCTCTTTAAAAACATTTTAAAAAGTAAGAAATTAATACTTTATTTTCGTATGTTATGATTCTAATAACACCAGCACAAAAAAAGAACACAGAAGGTGAGTTTTTTATTTTTTATCTCTGTTCCTTGAATCAAGTGCTATTATTTGTTTCCAGGAAAACAATATAATAAATACATATTTCATAGTGTCACAAAATTATTCAAGAAATTTATGCAGGATAGCACAGGGCCCTCCCAAATTAATGTCACCTATCTCATATTCCAGGTAAGGTCTAGATATCCCTTATGAGCATCTCATCAAAGGGTTCTGACATCCAAGGACTTGTGCCAGTGAACTCTGTGCCTTGCCACTCAATGATTTTGTTGTGTAAAACTGATTATATTAACTGTTTGCAAGATGCAGCCAAGTGCAAAAAAGATAAATTTAATGTTAGGCCTTCAAAATTTGGACAGAAGTTGCAATAAAGATTGTCAGGAGAAATTCTTACAATGGGGAGAGTGTATTTCTTGTTGGTAAGTGCAACTTTAGTATTATGGAGTAGATATATATTTTTGGCCAACTAAGAAACATAGATCAAAAGAGACACTCTCAAACACACCTGATTTTTTCACATAAGAAGCAGTAGTTATTATTCAAAGCTAAGTACAAGTGCTGAAAAATTGCTTAATTTTGACTTGATAACATTAAAAAGAGTGTCACAGAAAAGCATTCATGTCTCCAGAGAGTCTTAGATTTCTAAGTAAATGTTTGTTATAAGGAATGTTTTCTTCTGTAGCTTTTATTTTTTCTTTAAATCTAATTATCTTTAAGAAATAAGGGAAAGTATCTTGAACATTTTTAGCCTCTATTACATGGCCAGAATAAACAAGTTCTACCTTATATAAGTAACCCCCTGGGATACACTACAGTTTTCCATTGCCTTCAACGATCCTGTTTTAAATTTAAGGTTCAGAAATTCTGGTTGGCTTGGGGTATAATTGGCAAAATAACATTTGGACATGTGCAAAGAAGTTAATTGGCATTTCAGTCTTTTGCTATGTGATGCCAAAGCTTCTATTCTGACACTTGCAATATTATAATTTTTTCTATCGTATCTGATCAGTATCTTCTTAAACATCTGTGACCATGTTCACAGGGGTCTCAGGTTGAGGGAAGAGACGAGAATCTGACTCCATGTTTCAGAAGGCTTGATTTATTATTTTATGATATATATTACATTAAAACTATACTAAAAGAATCGAAGAAAGGATTTCATTAGAAGGCTAGCTAAGAATAGAATAGCAAAGAATGATAACAAAGGTTTGTGGCTCGGACTCTCTGTCCAAGCCAGCTGGGCTGTGATTGGCCATTAATTACAAACAACCAACATGGACCAATCACAGATGCACCTGTTGCATTCCACAGCAGCAGATAATCAGTGTTTGCATTTTGTTCCTGAGGCCTCTCAGCTTCTCAGGAGGAAAAATCCAAAGGAAAGGAGTTTTCATAAAAGATGTCTGTGACAAACATCTACCTCTAATGTTACCCCAAACCAGCTGTGTATAGAAAAACATCAAACTAAGCTGTGATTCTTCCAGGAAGCTGTACTCCTAGGTGTTCCCACAGACACCCTTCCTTCCTTAACCCCAGAGTGCTGCCAGGTTAGTCATGGTCCCTAACCCCTGACAGGAACAGAAGGATGTCCAATATCCAAATACAGCTGTAGGAGAATGCTGTAATTGGATGTAAGACCACTGTCCATCAAACACTACATATAGCTGTCACATTCCCACATGTCCATACAGCATATCCCCTAGATCTGGATCCTATTTTGTATTTCGGTGGGGACTAGGAATTACTTCCCCTTTAATCCAGCCTTCGCAAGAGGCAGACAATTCCCTCCCATGTAATCAACAGTGTAATTAATTATAAGCGTCCATTAAACATCACCTATCTAAAAGATGAACAAGCCTGATGTTGCTTATGAGTCTGGACTGGTCTTCAGCAAAATGTAAAATGACTGCAGGCAATGAGATAGAATAGGATAGATGAACTAGCCTGAAGCATTGATAGGTGCTATTTATACATATTTAAAAACAAATTAATGTAGTGAGGAAGATAAAATTTCAAAATATAAGTATAGCAAACCTAAAGAGCTCTTGGCTTTCCAAATATCTTTTGACTTAAGTTAAGTCAAGTTATATTTCTGTTCTGTGTAGAGAAAGATGAGCTATTTGTAGGCAGAGGGAACACACAGTACCTGGTTCCTTGATATATGCAGCTTACTGAGGATCTATGAATATAAAGTCAGATTTTGGTGGCAAGTCTCTCAAGAGAGACTCAACAAAACCATCAAAGGAATTGATAAACCTGTACTGAATTCACTGGCATATCCTGAACCAACTGGGAAAACAAACACAATTTATTTGTTGTCAATTTGTTGTTACAGCAAACATTAAGGAGACATTTTCATTTAAAATAAAATTCTAGGCAGAATCATCAGTGTTTAATTAGAGAGCAGGAAGTATTGATGCCCTACTGTTCCCTTCAAGCTTTAAAACACCAAATCATGGTGTGACAGGTCGTGTTGTTCCGAAACATTTTTATAATGTTCTTCTTCTTCTTTTGGCTGCAACTTTCAGCAGTAAAATCAATGGGAGATTCTAAAAGCAAAAATATTAAATGTGAATCTCCTTACGTATATGCAGGGATATTATTTCAAACTAACCAAAGCTAAAGAGTTAACCCTTATAAATTCAAGCCTTGTTACAGTTACTTTAAATTTCACCAGTTCCTTTGCTTGCAATTACAGGCTTCATCTGATCCCAGAGAATTTCAGATTTTTGAGCAACCTGGTCTATGTAGGCTATCATTTATTTCCAACCCCATAGCAAGGGGTTGGAAATAAATTATCTTTAAGGTCCCTTCCAACTTAATGATTCTATGATTCATCATTCTTTGATTCTATAATTTTAATATAAGTGCCCACTAGTCAGTAGAAGGAGACTTCCATGCCTACAATTTGAATACGTTTTTGTCTATGTCTGTCCTAGGAAAGTTTTTGTCAAATGGGAGCTCACTGAGCCCAGCCAGGCATTGCCTGAGGTAACTTTGGCTGGCAGCTATCAGAATCCCTGGAAAGAAAGTAGTCTACTCTGACCATATATATGAACCTTTTTATAACACATCTCTGGGTATTGTTGCACAGATTATGTGGTACAGTTGTGAAATGTGAGGGTATTTGAAATAAGAAAAGAGAAAGTTAGTCTTACCAGGCTGTTAAGCTTTCTGTTTATACTTGAAGACAGTCCTCCCTAGGTTTTTTAGCTATTTCTTCCTTAAGAAAAAAAAGAAATCTTTTTATTTAGATGAGGAGATACATAGATACACCTCCAGTGCTGTACAACACTGGTCTCTTTTTTTCCCCTTGTTCCTAACCCACCACATGCTTGATAAGCAACATTTCTCTGGCATGCTGTACTCCCAGGACTGGCTTTCTGAACATCCCTAAATGCCTACATTAGGCCAAGCTTGGCTTGGATTCTACTCCCAGAAGATATTGCTCCTCATGAGTGCGTTATGAGAATCTCACTGACTCCCCAAGGTCCCTCTGCAGAGCTGGAGTTCTGCACACTGTCCAAGCATGAACAAACCAAGCCAACTGTTCTGAGGTAAAGCCTTGAGCAACAAAACCCCAGGGTGGTACCCACAGTTTGGTTCTGGATGTTTATGAGCAGCACAATATTTGTATACAAAGTTTTTTAATCCTGGCCCAGCTCAAGCAGCTGGAGAATGATCCCATCTCTGTGAGGTCAAGTTAATGCTTTTTGTTACTGCAAGTTACTCTTGTCCTTTTACACGTGAGTCTAGATTGCATATAGTAATAAATAAAACCATTCGGTAATAATTAAAATTTTACAGTATGAATAATACATGATATAGAAAATACAGTGAAATTGTATAAAATATAATGAGTAGGCCCTCAGTTAACAAACAGGGATCGCATCTGAACTAAACTACCCTTGGCAAAACCAATTACAAAAGTATCTGCAAGGAAATATGCACTCTATTAATTTTGCATTTCGATGAACATGTTTTATGCATTTATTAAAATATCTTTTTGGCTAAGTAACATTTTAAAGACAAAAAAGAGAAGTAAATTTTTTATTCAAACCAGTTGTGAACATCCAACATTTGCTATATGTGCTACGGGTGATTTAAAATTCATAAAGCTGCTCTGGTTTGTAGAAGAAAGCAATTTTGTTTCATAACAGGGAACTTACTCCAAAAAGTAAAATTAATCATTTTTCCAGAAAAATACCTTAAAACTGATCTATAATATCATAAAATCTGTATTTACATATCTGTAATAACAGGTAAGGGTTTCTTTTCTACTTTCTTTTGTATTTTTTTCAGTCACTGCTAAGTCGTGAATATTTGCCAGAATTTCATCGAGCACCTTCTCCTGTGCTTGCCTCAATCTAAAGAGATTTGGCTGCACACCTTTTTCAGGGCTGCCAATCTCTCTGCTTGGAGATTTACCTCTGAAAATATTCCTTCATTTTGTTTTACACAATTTACTAAGACCTACTTTTTTATTTATTGTATAGTTAATAACAATCATTACTATTTCTTTATAAAGAACACATTGTGAGAACCTTCATGGTATAACATGAGTAAGGAAAGCAGTCTTTAAAAGATTCTGAAAGATGGTTTGATAAAGCATAGCAAGGAAAGGGTACAGAACCATCGGTCCTGTACCTCCAAAATGTTTTTTTTTATTTCTGACACACTAGAATTCAGATGAGTCTTTTGCCTAGTTTTCCAATATCCCTTAGAAGGCAGACAGGTAACTGAGGACCTGTTATGTTACACAGTTTTAAAATGTTGTGCAGTTAAACTACAGTCAGATGCAGATTGTTTCCTTCTAACTTTTAGGTACAGCAGGGAGCAATGTTCATGGTTCATGCCCTGGCTGGAGAAACTGTACACAAGATAAGGATTAAGTTGAGGCTGGATCCATTTGGGAAATGGTAATTAGGGCTAGGCAGAATAAACAAATCTAAATCCAGGGCCGACATTTTTAAAAGTTATTTTGGGTTATGAGTGAAGGAAGTAAGTTATGAGAGGATGTGTGCATCAACAAACACATGTAGGGGACAGTAACTGTGCTGATTAACAAAAGGCCATCCATGCCTTCTCTTTAGAAGATATTTAAAGCTGTTCAGCTGTTGCACCTCTGATGCTGAAAATTCAAAATTAGAGATGATTTAGGCTGCTGATAAAGCTGCCTTAAATAATCTCACTTCTGCCTTTACCGAGACTATGGAGTAAGAATTTCTGCCTGAGCCCTTTTCCAGTGTGTTTTCTCTGTCTCACAACACCCACTGCTCCATCTCTCTTGCTCCCTCAAGTCTCCATCAGGACATACCATTATGTGTCAACACCAGTGCAGAGCAACACAGGAGTGGTGGACTCAGGTTTTAACCTGTATAATTAATCTTTATCTCCATTAGGAACACTTAACTAGGACACAGTGGTTTTTTTTCTGGTGCAGCACTGAATTTGATATATACTATGAACAAAAGAGGAACTGACATTCTCACAGGAACGGTATTGCAGTATCTTAAACATCTCTGAATTTCTTAGGAGAGACTCGTTCCTATGTGTATTGGAGTTTTACAGGCTTTGTGAGACATGTCTTCAGCCTAATCTTAATTACACAATAAAATGTATATGTATATACATTTATATGGTTATAGATACAGCTTATACACTCAATACAAGAGACAAAGTACATGGAAATGAAAGTTTAGGAGAAAGGCACTTAATTCTCATTTACAAAAATAAAATATGCTGAAGAGAGTAAAGAACAGTCAGTGTGAAGGGTTGTATGGAACAGGCACAGGTATGGATGAGGGAGACATGAAAAAAATCTTATATGATCTGTATAAAAGAAGTCAGCATTTCATAATATGTGTGTCATTTCTTCAAATCTGCGTTAGCTAGTCACAGCTGACTGAAAGTTTTCCCTCCAGCAGGAACTAAAACTAATGTCAAGACTGATAAGCTCACAGGCACTAGGCAAAAATCAGGACTGACCATTTTCATGCAAAATGTCTCCTCCATTGTACAAACAAAGCAAAATTAGTTTGGCTGTCACTATTTCTGACCTTTGCCTTTTTTTTTGGTTTCTTCCAACAAAAAAGCAGTATTATGTCAGCAAAATAATTCAGGAATTTTATTTTTGTCATGGATTGTTTCAGATTTTCCTAAAGAGGTTTTGCTGTATTTAAAAGAATATCAGATACAAGAGATTTATTTTCCGTCTTTAAAATTAAGAATTACATTTATTGTGTAAATGTAGGGTTGTAAAACACATGCTAGCCTAAACAGGGAAATAGTGTGGGGTGAGTTAGTGAGGACTGAGAAAGCAGTAATAGACAAAGAATAAGCAGATGTTTTAGTGCCTTTCCTTCCCACTGCCACCAAATGAAGTTTCTTTAACATTTAAAGGTGCTGCAGCTTTGCTCCCTGATGGCCCTGTACAACACCACATCCATCTAGATGTTATTGCAGGCCTAAGATGTCTCTGGTTTTGCAAAGCTCTCTATTTTTACACTTTGAGATTACCTTAATCATACTTCCAAACACCCAGAGATCCCAAACCAGACTTTTAGGGTTAGCTCAAGACCTTCTTAGCACATGCGCTGCCAACATTCAGCTGAGGCTGGTTGGATCCCGCCCGCCCGCGCCCACTCCTGTGCAAGGAAATCAGCCAGGTAAGGACAAGCTCCTCCCCATCTCACACCCGAGCACAGAGGTGCCTGGTGCTCTGGAGCCCTGCCCTTTGTGGTGCCAGGGCTCAGATCTGCCCGACTTTACAGCACAAATTGAACTATCCCGTTACGCTACATTCCAAACAGTCAGGAAAGCTGCCTGCGATTTCGACTTATGACAAGTGCTATCTCAAGTGCAAATGTAAGGTTAAAGAATTTATAGTACAGCTATTTTTAAATTAATGCTCCAGTTCCAACAATGCAGCAATATTTTGTTTGTTTGTTTGTTTGTTTGTTTGTTTTAAACAGGGAATTATTATTAAGGATTTTAATTTCACAGGACATTTTCAGTCTCTCCTGATATTTCCTTTTTTCCCAATGTACACCTGGTCAAATGAAAAATTGTTTTGATCTTAACAAAACCTCATATTGCATAGGTTAGATGCATGTTAGATTATGTGTTGACTTAATCAACATTTCAAAAGAGTCTTGTTTCAGAACAAAGTTGGAATGTAAATCATGCTGTTTGCTCCTGTTTAATTTATAAATAATAATACACAGATATTTTTTCCTCAGAAAGTTTTCATTTCGGTGAAAAAGTGCATCTCAAATAAAAGAAATCTCACTTTGGGAAAAGTCTGTTCATTGATCCACATGGGATGATTTGCTCAGCCTTCTTTTTTACCATGTTCTATGTCTATAACAGCTTAGTGGTTTAATGGATCAATGATGGTGCATAAGTCAAATATACTCACAAGACAATTCTGTTTTAAGTATTTTAAAGGCTGAAGTTTGGCTTTTTGTTTGCTTTTATTTTGGGCATGGGGGGCAGGGAGGGATTAATATACAGGATACAAGCTAGCTTTTAAAAAAAAACCTCTGACCCAATTTAACCTTGCAGTGGTTCTAATACCTATTTTCACACTTACAGTGATAAAGCTTTTTAACTTTCCCACCCAATTGCCCCAAAAAAGTTTGAAAGGCTCATTCCCACATGCTGTGCTGTTTTTCAGCCTGGGGAGTTTCACTGAGCACAGCCCTGCCACTGCAGTCCCTGAAATGAAGGTTTAAGATCACAGAACAAAACTTGACTATAAAGAAGGGATTCCAACATGACCTAAAATTTCCACGTCAAATGTCAACTTTTTAGTGATGGGAAAGTATGAAGTGGGAGTAACCGGCACCATTCCTATCCATGTGCAATAGCTACTCCCCAGAGCCCACAGTGGGAGTGGGGCTGGCTCCTCAGAGCCACACAGTTCTGCACTTGGGGGCCTCTCCAATTAGTCCTGTAATTTACTATCACTTAATAAAATGCACCAAGCAGGGATGGAAAAATCCCAGCCTCCAGCTGGGATGGTGTTCTTGGAGTTAGCCCAGCTCTCAAGCAGGTACAAAAGGCGCCCACAGCTGAAGCTGGGGAGACAGAAAGGAGACCTTCAGCCCCCAATGAATTACACACCAGTGCCAGGCCCCAGGAACAGCAGATCAGCTCACACTTTGAAGGATAAATCAAAGCTTTAATCGGGGCTGTCAGTAAAGCAGGTGTTTTGACTGCCTTTATGGTTCATTTTTATGCAAAAAGGGTTGTTGGCAATACAGAAATCATGGGGGATTGAAAATAAATGGCAGTGACAGCACTGATCCCACCAGGCGAGGGGGCCAAAATTGGTCTGTCTTTTCACATTATGAAATATACCTAACGGCAGACTCTTGAAACCCCGCAAGCACAATGCACCGTCTGTGTGCTGGACACTTGCCTTTCTCCGTCCTCCTTTCCTCCCCCACTTTTTTTTTATTTGATATGCCAGGGGCCCTTTTCTGTTCTTTGGTGATGAACTGCCCCAGCAGCCGCAGCAGGTTCAGAATGTTAAAGAGCCGCCAGTCACCCGAGCCTACAAAAGGATCCTGCTTCAAAGGGCTGAAAGGACACTGCAGACACTACCCACGGCCCTGGTTTAGGGTAACGTCTTTTTCATCTTGCTTTTCATCATTCAACGGCATTAACAAATGAAACATCATAAAAACGTGCCCATGAAAATCTTCTATCATGGGAGGGGGCAAGGGGGGCTGCTGTCAGGAGAGAGATCTAGGCAAGAATGCCACAGGGATGCGCCGCTGCAGCTCCTCCCTCCTGCCTTGCTTTGAGGGCTGATGGGGCACGCACCACTACCCAGCATCACATTTAGCTTCACTTCATTCCTAGGTCTGAATATGAATAGCGGGCATAATTTTAAAGTCATTTAAATTAAATAAAATATTTCAGCCCGTGGAAGTTGACGCATTGTGGCATCCCGTAATATTGAAACGGGGTGACGAATGTTCTAATACAGCACACTTTTCCAGAAAGGAAAAAATTAGGGCCTTCTTCTTTGGTTCTGCTATAACTCAACACTTTTCACAGTGTATTCTGTAACATAATTTGAAATATTACTGTAGGGTATTGCCAGTAAATTTCATTTATCATTTACAAACCATAAAGCAGGCAAGAGAGGAAAAAAAAAAAAAAAGGCAAATGCTTCCCCCCTGTAGTTCCACACAGTTATTCACACCTCACCACTCATAGATGACAGTATTTCAGCAGTTTTACTAAAAAATTGATTCCTTTATCCTTCCATAGAAATTAAAAAATGTATTTATTAAAAGTAACATCCATCTCGGGACGTACATCCTTAGAACTGATAACCGAGGATAACTTATGAAAAACGTTATATTGATTACGTGTAAATTAAGAAATTCACTATGCTTGATCCATACTGCCGCTTCTAGCCAGAAAACTTTGCATCTTTGTTTAAATGAAAACATAATGGATGCATCTTATGGATTAGTTGCATAGGAAATGAGATCACACTGCCATTTTAAAGGTACGCTGATGCCCTCAGGCTCCATAAAGTTGATGCACCTTTGGGTTTTGACCCTCTAAACTACTCCACGAATTCCAGAGGAATTTTAACTATTGCATTAAAGTTAACACACTTTCATCAAAAAATAGCATTTGTGGGCTTATTGCTGGTGATTTAGACTTTGATTTTCCAAACATACATTATCTTTATTCCTATAACAATTTCATCTAAAATAGTAAGATTTTTATACTTATATAACACATATTTTCTACTTAAATTACAGGTATTGCATATTAGGACTGACATTCATGTTGCCTTCCTACCAAACTTCATTTCAGTATAATTTCTCATGCCAATTAAGTTATTCCATGCCAAAATTCCATCTGTGCTTGCGGTAGTGAACCTTGAAATCCTAATTTTCTCAAATATTTCAGTGCCACAGTTAATGCAAGCTTTGAAAACAGCTTCCAACAGTTGGCTTGAAGGAAGATGATACCAGTCACTAATCATGGCAAAGATTTAGGTTCTTGGTGATGTTGTCTGAAAATTCAATAACTTTTCTCACTGGAAGAGTTGTTATGTTCAATAATATTTTGGATGTTTAGATCATAAGGTGATTACAGCATTTTGATTAAGAGCCTCTTCAGAAAAGCACAAGAAAATTTAATTAGAATTAAAAGTGTAATTCAAATTTGCCAAGTCCCTGTTCATGATCACCTGTTTAGCATTCTTGGCAGTCCACTGGCTGTTAGTCTAAGCATAATGTAATAAAGAGTAATTAATAAGTGATACAACAATATTTATTTGCATTCATCTTCCACAGCATTGCAATGATTTTCCTAATGAGGTGCGTTATCAGGATCCAGTTTGCAGAGAAACCTACAATGTCTGCATTGTCCTGAGTAGAGAAGATTCTTTTGGCATAAGAAAAGGTTTAAACCACTAAATCTTTTGAAATGTGCTATTAGCAAATGCTTTAGCTCCGAACACCGCTTGTAATACTAAAATAAAACATTCTCATTTTAAATTTCAGATCAATTTCTTTTCTTATTAGCCTGCCTCAGATTTCTGCTTTCTGTCAAAATTCTAACTTACTCACAGGTAATTCTGGTATTGATAGATTCTCATCTACCTTGTATCAAAATGGCAAATCTTTCCATCATTTATCTCAAATAAATTCAAATATGACTTAGAATGCAGAGATAAAACCTGACTCATATAAGCTAAAATACTGAAAATATGGGCACTACTGGGGTGAAGTGAAGGTGAAAATATTGCAAAATTGTAAATAAACTGGGAAATACATCAGTATAAATCTGCATAACTCAGTCTTGAAGACTTTCATAGATATGCAGAGACAGGTTACAACCTTCCTCATCAGCTAGAGGTGTCTTTTGCCCACACCACCCTTGCTCCAAAGATTTCCTGTTTCTACCTATTTCCTCCCCAGCAGCTTGATGTGGCAAGAGCTTGTTTTGATCATGTGTTTGTATTGCCTATTTCACACTGGGACATCTAGACACTGCTGAAACACAAAAAAACAACTAACAATTGTGCTAAAGATTTAGTCCCCACATATTCTCAGAATCACTAAAAATTGCAAATAGGAGGAGAGAGCTCAAGAAATATTTGGACAATACTCTGGGGCACATGGTGTGACTCCTGGGGATGGTGCTGTGCACAGCCTATTCTGTGATTCTGTGATAGTATAAGGCTGTTGGTTTGGTTTTTTTTTTTTTTTTAATCTATTTAAGTCTCACAGACCAATTCAAATGTTCATTGGTTTCTGAAAGGATTGTAAATGTTGGGTTTGATTTAAACATATTTAAGTGGACAGGCAACCTACTTTTAAGAGGCTCTGCCTCAACTGAAAATTAGCACATAATATAGTTGTCATGACCATGATCATCTCCCTGCTTCTAATGAAAACCAGTACCTGCATCAGTCTGGTTTTTACTTCCTTGTGGAGTCAGGAAGCCACGTGTATAGGTATACAAGGCCAGAAGCTCTGGTCTTGATTTTCAGTTTAATATTCACATGGAACTTGCTGTATCTAGCACAAATTTGTGAAGATCTAGAATGAGAACAGTGATGAGCAGCATCTCCCTCAGGTTTCTCAGAACTCTTGAGTTTTTGGATTTTTTTCTTGCCCCAATGGAGCCCTCATAGCTGTTGAACATCTAGATATGTTGTAAAGCCAGCTTTTCCTTCGTTGTCTAAACACAGAGGGAGGATTAGCAACAATAATTTTATAAATGGACTTTGTGAAGACAGATTAATTATAGTTCGCATTCCTTTACCATCATTTAATGGGTTTACATGCTGATGAATATGCCAGGGGTAGCAGACAGTTTGCAGATGTTCTTTGGTTGTGTTTAGGCTTTAGTTTGAGCAGGATTAAGCTTGCAAGAGCGTGTAAGACTTATGGACAATGTCAATAGCTCACTGACACCCTCAAATGGACAGAACTTCATCTCCTCCTCCCATCAGGGGTAGCCACAACAGTTTCCTTAAACAGAAGCCAAAAGCAATCATTTCCCATAATTCAATTAGTGGTGCATAATGACTTGTACATAAATTTTCTTTCATTTATATTCACACTTGGCAGAGAATGCTGACCTTCCAATTAAAATAAAAAATTTGAAACAGATAATGCAAATCAAGTGGTTTGTTTTCCTTCAAATGCTATTAAAAAAAAAAAAACCTAATAAAATTATTTCTCTTAAGAGTAATACAATTAAGCAGTTGGACTTACTGACACAAACAGGCTGCCATCATGTCACAAAGCACAGTGACTTTTATAGAAATATTTGTCTAGCTTGGAAAAGAGCTCTAAGATCTTTGAGTTCAACCGTTAATGTGAGAAGTAAGAAGATAACAGACAGTCAGCACAATAATTTTATTTCTAAAATATTATATATTGAAGTCTCATTTAGATTATAATGGAAGAGGGTGTAATATAATGAATTTAATTATAAAAAATAAGGTATTTTTTGGTATATATTAGAAGGCATCAAATAAAAATCTTTGGCTATTCTGCTTTAACTTCATATTTTGTTTCAAAATATGAAAATAATATGCACATTTCCATTTTTTATCAGAAAAATATGTCAATAATACAATTTGCTGCTTATAAAAATAATGAAAATATAATACAATTTCAACAGGTTTTGTAATTCAAAGTGGTTGGACATTGTGAATATTAGTTTTTTCACTGGAAAAATACTTCTCTGTGTCACTGAATTTTATTACATACTTAGATGTATTGGAACACAGACAAACACTAAATGACAAAAAATGTGTATGTGGACCACTTATCTCTCTCTCACATTATACTGTCACTTCTATCAGGACACATTCTCACTAAGAGAAACTGGTATGTTGTGTGACTGCTTATGAAAATAAGCATAAAAATTTTCTGCCATGCATATTATTCCCCAACTTGCTTGCCAATTTCTGCTAACATTGCATTTACTTAAAGTATTATCCAATTTATATGATGGTGAGTATCAGTCTTTCTAGCAGTGTAAGTCCAACACCATTCTTATTAGTCTGATTCATATCTCTGCATTCTCTGCCATGCAGTCCATCTCGTTTTTATTTTGTTTGACCTTTATCTACTTCTGTGTAATAAACCAATTGATAATCTTTTGGGAGAGAAATGAAGAGGTATAAAAACCTGTCATAATCTGGTAGTAAATAACTAAATCAAATTTGGTGTCTTAGAGCTGAATATTTACAGAGAACTTAACAAGACTGAAACCACAATAACAAAAACTTACTTGGTTTAATTTCTAATTTAATAGCTAAAAATTCTAACTCATGTTTTACAGGTTAAAAAAGTTCTCCCTATTTCCCAAGGAAATAAAGGAAGATATAATTATAAAGCAATATAAAGAAAATGTGATGGCTGATAAGCATTTATTTTAATGGTCTTCCATCATTTTAGTGTGAGACTATTTACATTCATCCCCTATTTTCCCCTATCTTCTCCCCTGTCTTCATTAGGAGTCCTAAACTGGCCCCAGGAAGAATCAGAGTAAAAGTAAGAAAAAAATAACATACAATATGAATTTTCTTTTTTAAAACATTCTAATATTAAACAGTTATTTCTTTTAATAACAATTTTACATATACATATTGAGTAGAGATTTCTTTTGGTTTGGGGTTTCTGTTTTGGAAGGTTTCTTACCCCCATGAGGTAGAACAGTCTGTCCTGGTTTTGGCTGGGATAGTTAATGTTTTTCCCAGTATCTGGTACAGTTCTGTGCTTGATTCAGAGGATGAGATCAATGCTGATAACACGCTGATGTTTAATTGTGGCTGAGCAGTGTTTAGTCTAAGTCAAAGACTTTTCAACTCCTCAGCTGAAGGAGCCACAGCCAGAATAGCTGACCCAAAGGGAGGGGAGGGATGCAGCTCTTGCCCTCTGCTCACCACCACTCAAGGGAAAGGCTAAGGGCAGCCACGCATCTCCTGAGGTCAAGGAGGGAACTGTAGGAGCATCGGGAGTAGGACTGTGGGGACGGACAGAGACCAGAGATCTCTGCAGCCAGGTCTGGAACATGGGGTTTATTGCAGAGGGCCTGGGTGCAGGGGCCTTTTGGGATTTGGGGTTTATTGCAAAGGGCCTGGGTGCAGGG
>VZSU01000291.1:216522-236719 GCA_013398715.1 Nesospiza acunhae | reverse complement strand
TCCTGCTGCTAAGCACCCTCCTGGAAAAGCTGGCAGCCCATGGCCTGGACAGGAGCACTCTGCTGGGTTAAGAAGTGGCTGGATGGCCTGGCCAGAGAGTGGTGATAAACTGTGATGGTGTTCAGGGGTCTCAGGTTGAGGGAAGAGACAAGGATCTGACTCCATGTTTCACAAGGCTTGATTTATTGTTTTATGATATATATTACACTAAAACCATACTAAATGAATAGAAGAAAGGGTTTCATCAGAAGGCTAGCTAAGAATAGAATAGGAAGGAATGATAACAAAGGCTTGTGCCTCGGCTCTCTGTTTGAGCCAGCCGACTGTGATTGGCCATTAATTACAAACATCCAACATCGGCCAATCACAGATGCACCTGTTGCATTCCCCAGCAGCAGATAATCAATGTTTACATTTTGTTCCTGAGGCCTCTCAGCTTTCCAGGAGGAAAAATCTTAAGGAAAGGATTTTCCATAAAAGATGTCTGCGACAGTGAATGGTGCTGCATCCAGCTGGGGCCAGTCACCAGTGGTGTCCCTCAGGGACCTGTGCTGGGACCTTTGGGAGCAGCGCTGTTTAATATCTTCATTGATGGTCTGGATGAGGGGATTGAGTCCACCATGAGTAGATTTGCTGATGGCACCAATCTGGGAGTGAGTGTCGATCTGCTGGAGGGTAGGAGGGCTCTGCAGAGTGACCTGGAGTAGCTGGATGGACAAGCCCAATCAAACAACATGAAGTTTAACAAGTCCAAGTGCTGGATCCTGCAACTTGGCCACCACAACCCTCTGCAGTGCTCCAGGCTGGGACAGAGCGGATGGACAGTGCCCAGGCAGGAAGGGACCTGGGGGTGCTGGACGGCTGCTGGCTGAATATAGCATATGGGGTAATAATTATCAGGGTGATTAAGGCTTATGCTTGCCAGAAGGCCCTATGGGATGGCACAGCTGAAGGCCGGACGGCTGGAAGTCATTTGAGATATGAGAGAGGCAGCTGTGAGTGAGGAGAGAGCCAGTCAGAAGTGAGACTGTGATTGGCTGAAGGAACGCGCGGGCAGTGTATGAGCAGGAAGCTGATTGGCTGAAGGAACACGCGTTATAAACGGTGTTCAATTTGTGTTCACTTGGGGCTGGGTTGGGAATTGTTGTTCTGGGATGAGGTGATGGGTGTTTGTTGTGGGTCCTAGGGAAGTCCAGGGCACGGTGGGGGCGATAGTCAAAGGGGGCGGGAGGTGATTGGACAGGGGACTTGACCAATCATTCGACACCCCGAGAAAATGATTGGTCCAGAATGAATATCGATAAGGACCAATGAGAACACCAGAAAATGACCAATCAACGCACAGACCCAAAACCCACCAATCCCGGACCTGAGAGGGGTTATAATATGAGGGTTTCAGTTGGGTTCAGGGTTCCTCTCCTTCTGCTTTTTTGGGGAGAACCCAGCGTGTTTGGGACACGTTGTTGTCTTTGGGTTGTTGTGTGGGAGTTTGGGTTCATCTCAAACTCCCCATCCTCTGTAGTTTGTTTTAATAAATGAGAGGCTTTCTCCTTCTCAAAATCTGGCCTCGTTGGAATTCATCACACATGGATGTGTGGAAGGAGCTGATTGGATGGTAGGAAGCATGGACAGCAGCATGGCAGCTGAGCCAGCCAATGGGTGCCTTCTTTCTGTTAAATTCAGCTTCAATTATTACCCAGTTTCTCCAGAGTCTCTACTGAGATTTAATTAAACAAAGTATTATTTACCAATTCTCCTGTAAAATAGTTTTTACAGTATGGTTTAAACTGTTCCTGTGTGTCTCTTCAGAGAGGCTTTTTTCAGTAGCAGGTTACTTGATCCCAGAATATTACTTTTTACAAGTGCTTAGTCATTTATGATTTACAGCTCTGAGGATGCACAACACAGCACAGTTGTTAATTGTGAATATTTTTATTGATTGAAGTAATTATATTATAACTTCTTTTTTATCATTTATTTAATTATTTATTTATATTAACTGTGTTGTGGAAAATGTTGCAAGCCAAATTTTGTGTGCAGGCACGGTTTGACCCTGGGATTACAGAAAGGAGAGAAATTGTGCCTGAAAATGTTAACAGCCTGCATTATTGAAAAAAAAACCCCACACGTATACTGTAGTCTGCTAGGTCGGATGCTATGTTAACCTAATGCTGAAAATGGAGGCTTCCAAGTCCTAATCCTGGGAACCTGAAATCCTCTGCAGGTTGCAGAGAAAGAAATTAAACTTCTTGGCATTTTCTATGAATTCCAATATTGCATTAAAAAAAGGTAAGGAAACTGTAAGGGCTAAATATTTTGTGGTGGCTTTTGTTTGATTTGCTGTTCTATTGCAGGGTAAAGAATGCAGCCAAGACATTATTGACAGCCACATCCTCTCAACCTGTTTATATTCTAATGGGCACTTTGCTAAGTGTGATGCAGCAGTGGCACAAAACACGGCTCAAATAAGTGGTCTAACAACTCTGATCATTATTTCAGTACATTTTTTAATGTAACCATTTCTGAAGTGAATATAAAAAACTTACGTAAGCGTGGAGAAAAGTACTTGTTGAGCATCCATTAACTTTGTATTTGCTCAAAAGTCTCAGTATTTCCATATGTAGAAGGAATTCCAGAACCACTACCCCAGTGAATTGTTTGGGTTTGGCCTTAAAGATCATCTTGTTCCGATCCCTTGCCATTGTCAAGGACACCTTCCATAGACCACTCAACCCAAAGCCCCACCATACCAGGCCTTGAACACTTACATGGATAACCAGTATTTTGGTAATTACCATTTGCCAGTTTTCACAGCCTTTTCTGTCATTCTACCACCAAGAATGAAAAAACTAGTAAGCATTTAAAGAAGTGCTAGGAACTTGTGTTCTGGGCAGGACAATCATCGTCATGTTTGGTGCTTAAACCACACCAGCAACCCATAACTCTCTGTCAGTTGTCAAAATGCAGCAAATCTAGATTTATTACATATTTTGTTTAATCTACACACTATCAGTTTTTGCTGTTCTTTACACAGAAGAGATTTGGTGCTAGGGTTTTTATATAAGTGTACATACACCTATATAAATATTATATAATTTCTCTCATTTAGAAAGGAAAAAAGAGGAATTCTAAACCAAGCAGGAATAAGACAGATTTTTCTCTCATTTACTGCTATCCACAGATGTTTTAATAAGCTTCCTATCAATAATAAATACAACTCAAATTCCAATGCATTTCAGATATAATCTAAGTAAACTTTCTTGCTCCTGGAGACTGCTCTCTTTATATGAGAAAATTCTTGCAGCAATGCACATACCAAATACTATTACTGTGTGTTGGTACAGAAATCCCCTCTAGGAAAACCTTATGTGTTTTATGATATTTGGATGCCTAGTGCTACTGGAGAAATTCAGTGCAATCTACTTTTTTCTAGAAAGTCCTCTCTGCAAACAATGGCTCTTTAAATCATTGAGACTATCCTTGTGACATAGGCCAGCAGGCATAAACTGATTTAAAGCAGGTTGGTAATCCCTAGTGGATGATATGACTGTGAAAATGAAGCTTATCAGGCTGTCCTGCAAGCTTGTAGACAGAAAGCAGTCTGAGCCTGAATGCCTAATATTTCCTCCTCTAGAAATGAGGAGAAACAGCTATCTGCATTTATTTATGGAGGAATCTACATCACTTGGAGGGGAGTTTCATATTCTGCTGCTGATTTTGTAACAGAGAGCAATGTTTTATCAGGTCAACAAAAAAATAACCTACGAGTTTAATAACTATTTTCAAACTACCACCTTGTACATTTTTAACATGACCACCAGTCACCCTGTACACTTCACACACTCTGTATGCCCAGGCTGGAATCAAATAACCAGGCAGGCATGAGTTTTGTCTTGAGAATTGCTTTCCTGACCCTCCCACTTCTGCGAAAAGTCAGCAGTGGAGAGGCTCAGCCATGCAAGTCAGCCCTTTCCATGCTGTACAGGCGCCCAAAAAAGGCATTGGGTGTAGAGGAATTCAGGAATTCAGTGGAGCTCACAATTACACTGTAATTACAATTGCACATCAAAAAGTGAGGGCATGGGAGGATTTGAGGGATGTGCTAGCTAGGTCCAACTAAAGAGATAGAAACTGGGAAATTCAGTAATGGGCAGGGTTACTGGGACAAAAGATGCTATCTATGGGCTGTGCAGGATTGGATTGTGGGTCAGATTTTAAGGGAAATGGAGTGAGAGAGCCAGGAGGAGTTAACATGGAGTAAGGATGAGGGAACTTGGAGAACAGGGCTAAAACTGGACATTGAAGAAGAGAGGAACTGCAAGGGGAGGGCTGAGATGAGCTAGAAATAACCTAGTTAAGGAGGAGGAGGTTATGCCCTTGTAAACTTTAGGACTGCTACAGCATCCTGGTTTCAGAGTCAGCCTGATGCTGCTTCTTTAAAGCATCAAGAGCAGGAGCTGAGAGCAACCCCAGCATGAGCAGAACCCACAGTGACAAAGTGCAACTCCACAGAGCCTGGACACAGCAGGTTCAGTGAGGGGCTGGCAAAGGGATCCACTGCCAGCCCTCAGCATGCCCAGGGGACAAACCAGGATGAGCATCCAAGGACTCCTGTCAGCAGCAGCTGGATGTGGGCTGGAGCCACAGCTATGAAGTCAGTCCTGAGCGGACCCTGAGAGCCAAAGAGGACAAACCCTCCTAGAACAGCTGCCTGCTCCAGTCTGAGCCCCTGGAGTGAGGGGGAGTGGGAGAATGGGACCCAGGTGAAGCTTGCGGGGCCAACAATGCCTGTTAGTAGGAATGAAGGGTAAAAACAGGGAGGAGGTGTCAAATATTTAATGAGGTGTTACAGCTTCTTCCTCTCAATAACAGATGGCAGCTCATGAGACTCAAGTCCTGCTGGCATTCAAAGGTGCTGTAACAAACCTCCCGATGTGAGGTCCTGGTATTTTTAACCACTAAAGCATAGCCTGAGCTCCTGATGTGTAAACAAGGTGAGAACCTGTCCATTGTTCAGGTGTCAACAAATGCCTACACATCTCCAAATGTCCCATCCACAGCACTGTGAAACCAATAAGGAGATTAAAGTTTCCTTGCACACAAAGAAAACAAATGAAGCTTATGCATACAACAAAATTTTTGCTTTTTGGGGGTAACATTAAGCAGGAATTTATGCATCTAGCACAAAAAAAAAAAAATGTATAAGATACTTTACAAGGGCCATTCTCCAGAACAAATGTATCAGTTTCATGCCCAGGTTGACTTGGATTATTCCAACAGTTTTCTGCAGTTCTGGCAGAAAAAAAAATATATAATATAAAATATCCATTTGCATAAATGCCAAAAAATACAGGTTTTTATAGCCATCTCTTAACACTGCTGAAATGAGCACAGGGGGTTCAAAACCCACCCACGTTTCTCAACTGTAAAATCCAATTGTTTGCTACTAAAAAGATCTCCTTGTGTATGACCGGCTAACAAAAATAGTTTTGAGGAAAGTAACTAAAGGATGACATTGACTTTAATCTGAGCAATATTAGCTACATCACCCCCACTATAGCAATGGCACCGTAGTATAAATGACTTTTCACCAAGCTTCAGGACAGTGAGAAGCCCCACTATGGAAGGATGGGATGCAGCCAGAGCAAATGTACCTGCTGGCTTGCCCTTTGCTAGGAAGTTCAAACATTTTTGTACTGCTTTGCAAGCAAAAGACAGGCGCACTTACAACAGAGAATATAGCTAATATAAAAATGTAGCTGCTGTGCAGAGGCAAAATATGGCTGTTTTTCTGGAAGATGCAACATTGTTTTATTTTGGTGTCATTTACAAAGATAAAGAAGTTCATTGCAATTTTTTGTATTTACATAAATTCAGAATTCAGCTTGAGGTCGGAAAAGCTGATTTTATTGCTGTCTTTCAAGTATACACTGCTGACTTCAACTGGCTTTGCAGTGTAACAACAGCACAACAAATTTACATTTTTTTGCAGAGATCACAGTGGAAGACCCATCACAGAATTCCATTATTTGTTCATTGGGGAAAACACTTATGTGCCAAAGACAGGAACACTTCAGCCTGCAATAATCCATGACTTAAATTAGAAAATGATTCTATAGACCAAAAGCATCAAAATAAAAAAGGACATTTTAGGTTTCGTGGGAGTTACAATTCTTTATTATAAGAATAAAACATTGCAAAAAAGGTGTTGGATCATTTACTGAAACTAACATTTGCATAACTTTTTCAGTATTTTGAATTTGTATTTGAAACATTTTAAAGAAATAATATGGGAAAACAAATCATTCTTCTTGTTTTTTCTTTCTTTTTTTTTTTTTAAACATGCCTGTGTGGCAAAAATGCTCTAAGTTTGACAAGGGTGGTACCATCTATATACATTTAGGAAAACATGCTTGCTGTGGGTGTACAAAAATAAAATTTATTTGTTAAATTACACATAAATATAAGGTACAAATGTATTTTTAAAATACAGATAAAGATAATCACACTTGCATTGTGTACATATGAAAATACAGTATTTTAATATTCAACATACACAGACACATTTATGATAAATGCAACTAGTTGGCAATGCCAGTTCTCCTCAGTCTATTTTTTGTTCATTTTTTTTCCCCTTCCAGTTTTCCATAAATATGGAAAAATAGGCTTTTGAAACAACTAGTTCTGCCGGACGTCTTGCAGCAGCTTGTTAATTTCTGCCACCAGCTCACTGGCATCCATGAGTTCATGTTTGCCATCACTGAGGTGGTTGAGCACATTGTCAAAATCATCCTCTTCATAATTCTCCGGGATCTCCTCCATGGCCGGCAGCCATTTGGACGAAGGCTGCGCGCCCGAGTGAGTCCCCAGAGCGGGCCCGTTGTTGGCAGGGTTTTGGAAATGTGTGCTGGCTGCCCAGGCTGCCACCCCCGGTGGATAATTCACACTCTTGGCTGGCAGATGTCCCTTCCTGCGCTCCAGCGAGTTGGAGCGATCCATCTCATTGCACTCTGTGTAGGCGTCCAGCGAGGGGGGCAGCAGGCGCTGGAAGACGCTGCTCATTTCGGAGAGGAGCGAGGAGGTGCAGGAGTCCCCTGGTTCCTCCTCGCTCTGGCAGTCCTTCCCAAATGTTGAAAAGCTCTTCTTCTTCTCACTGGCGTCGGCTGCCTGGGCATCCTCCTCGAGGCCCTGGTGGTGCTGCTGCTGCTGTTGCTGCAGGTGCTGCTGCTGCTGGGGTGACTGGAACTCCTCGCCAGGGATGAACATGTTGCTTCTGTAGTCGGAAGAGGGAGAGGGCAGTGGGGGCATCCAGCACTGGTCCGAGTGGCCCAGGACCCTGCACTCCTCTGTGCACAGGCGCATGGCTGCAAGAGAGACACGGGAGAGTGAGCACGCCCTCCTGCTGCACACAGCGCCCGCACTCACAGGGGCTCCTGTCACCAGGACTGCGCTTCCCCACAGGTGTTTGATGCCGGCCGGGGTCTGTGTACAAACCACAAACGGGACAGGGCTGCTGTGGAACGTGCCTTGAGCTGTTTGATTTTCCAGCATCAGTCTCATTACATGGTGATGACAATGGGAAGATGCCACCAGCTCACATCCCAGGCGGCAGACCAAGAATTTAATGTTACAACTTACTTTATAAGTTTTTTGACGAATCACACAGAGCAAAAGCACACTGACAGTAGTTCTATCCAAGCACTGTAAGCACAGGTACCTTTGGTTAAACAATGCTTGCTTATTTTGAATACAATACCTGCTTGTAAGCCTTAAGATACAATGCACAGAGCTCCATTATTAAGCTTCAGACTTCCTAATGTCTTGCTAGATAAACTTTTCTGTAGCTTAGGGAGTTATTCTAGACAAGCGTTAATGCACAGACCATTGTTCTATTTGTCCTTGCTTTTCTACAGTTTAAATAATTTTTCTGCTGACCAATCTCATGGCTGTTGCTTAGCTCTAATCACAGTTCTGCTATCTCTCGGGCCTGCCTTTTGCAGCTTTCCCAAAACCCTCTAATTTTATGGATTCCCACAATTCCTCCTCTCTGTTCTGTGCAGGAACGTGGCAAATACAAAAGGTCGGGTACCTCCATTGCCTAGAATGAGAGCAACCAGTGCAGTTCATGTAAGACAGTAATGCAATCTCTTAGCTAAGATGAAGATAAACATGTAAATTGCAGGTGGAAAAACAAGCACTTGTAGCTTGAAGCTACATGAGCCCTTTGTACAGTTCTAGGTCAAAAAATATAAAATAAAAGGAAGAAATGTCTACCTCCAAGCCCTCACTTGAGTTTTAGAGAAGTCTTCCTCATGCAACAACTGAGGCATTTCAGAGCAATCAAGTGGGAATAAATGGACAGGGGAAATTAAGAGCAAAGAATAATAACATGCAGAGGGATCTCCTTTTCCATTAAACAACTCCTTTGTTCTGACAATGAAGTGTATGTAGAACTCAAGGCAATCCACTGCCATATTACCTTTTAAACTAAACCAGTTAAATTTTAATCCACTGTCAGAATTCGAGGGTCTAATTCACCCAGCCTGTGTGACTCTGGTGTTTATACTGGATTTATACTCTCAGGTGCACCTGTAGCTCAGGTTAGTGGCCCATGCTGGCTCAGGCCTTGGCATAAGGAGGGCTCTAACCCACTGGATGGGAACCCAGGTCAGCCATGAGGGCTGAAGAGCAGAAGATGAAAGAGCTGCTCTCTCAAACTCTCTACTTGTTTCTCTCAGGTAGAAACAATAAGGTGGGGCAAATGACAGCAACCCTGAGCACTACACTGGTCCAAACTGGCCCACAAAGGGGCACTGAGAGGGTCCTTGGCAAATATTCCAAGAGGTCTGGGGATGGTTCCTGGAAGCAGAGACAGGCAAAGCCCAATTTGACAGACCTGCAGAGAGGGATGTGCCAGGAAAGATGCTAAATTTTCCAGCCCAAAGGGAACTGATGGTGGGACACAAAGCCTCGCCTCAGGCTGTGTGTCTGTGTGCCTGCCAGATATGCTGGAGAAGATCTGGGTGCTGCTGGAGCCCTAATGGGTCTGAGTCACTTCAAGACAGCTTTCAGAAATGACAGGCCCTTTGCATTATGCATATTTTGACCATAAGAAACTCCTGCCCATATCACTTAATGGTTCGATTATCCCACACAGAATAATAGAGTTTCTTGTTCTTTCTCAGCATATCCTGACTGCAAAAGAAATGTTTGCAGTCGTGCCCTGGAAGTTTTCCTTGCTCCCTCAACACATTTCCCATCTGGCTCTGGATCCACTCTGTTTATCAAAAAATCTTTTTGTAGTGGTGTAAGCAGAACTGAACAGAGTATTTCAGTTTTGGATGCACTAGTGATTTAAAAAGTCCTACTCTCATACTGTCCGCACTATATTTTTGCACTGTACACAGCCTATCATATTGTTTGCTTTTCTAATGGCCTTTCCATTCCTATGAGTATAAATTTTCTCCATGTCATGCCTGCAACAGTATGAATTTCTTCAAGATTACAAGCTCAGACTGCTGCCTGGATATTGCTCAATCTATTGCAAAATAACTGCTGATCCAGGAAGTTTCAAACAAAAAAAAAGCAAACTAGAATATATCAGTGGCTGAAGTTTTGATACAAGTGACTGAAAACGCCTGCAAGTATTTGTTCCCATATATGACATTTTACCGAAAATGCCCAAGAGTTAGAACTGTCAAAAGACATCTAAGTGATCCATGACCAGTTCTCAAGTCATCCCAGAAGGTGAGGATTATACTCCTAATTAAGAAGATTCCTTTAAGACTCCTTTAAATTCAGTAGATACTTTCAGTGTTCTGGCATTTCATTAGTAATGGAAGTTTGTCTTAATAACAGTTTTGCAGCCATTGTTATCAGGAATGGTTTTAGTTTAAAATAATAAATTCTGACATTCCTGAACACAAGATCAAAAGATACTCTGAAGTAACTGAATGGTGACACAATCTGTCCTTAAATCAGCAATAAATTTAAAAATGGCCAGACCCACAACACCTTTTTTTTTTTCCTCTTTTTATTTTTTTTCCAGAACTTAAAGCTTGCTGGTTAAGATTTAAAAAGAAAAAGAAAAAAGTCTTTCAAGGACAGCTATGGAACTTTCCAATCATGTAATTTGTGGAGTTTTGAAGGACTGGCTCCATTCCTTTCTTGTTCCACCTTAAATAGACAAACTGAAAGGACCTTCCCACAGCATTTTTGCCTGTGCCTAGACTGACAATGCAGAAACCTTTCAGAATGGAGAACAGGAAACCTTCAGGAAGTTTTCCTTTCCCTTTCATATATTGGGATTGTAGATCAATTCAGGTCTCATCTGAACAGGTTCAACAGACTTATCTGAAGGATTAAGGCCAGGCATAGCAACAAATGGACATCTGGGTGAGACTAAATACCAATTTTGATAACCCAACCCAGTTCTGTCTGCACTGAGAGGAGTTTCCCTTACTTTGGATTTAATTAGCTTGGCATTTTTGGAAATCCTACCCTTAGGCTTACTGTTTAGAGAGGGAATTGTAAGAGCTGAAAATGGGTCATGGGCATTTCAGCCAGCTAAGAGGACAACCATTCCTGTCTGCTGGCAGCCCCCAGTTGCCCACTGTAAAGGGATCACTCTTCCTTGGCAGCAGCAGGGCGGGATGCCAGTGCAAACACCATTGCACTGCAAGTTCCCCAGGCCCACTCAGAGCTCCAGAATATCCCTCCCTGCCTCCTTGCTAAAGCAAAGGACAGAATGAGATGGGCCTCGTGCTAGCTGGCAGAGGAATAAGTAGTAGGAGTTAGGGAGGATGAGGATAAAAATATATTAGAAGTCCAGATTTAGGTCAAAGATTCTGAAAACAAACTCTTCAAGGCCTCTGGTTTTGAGCACATTTGAGGAGGCAGGTGAATTGCTGGGTATGTGACACAAGACCTAGGCTGGAGCAAAATATGCACAGAACATTTTAAAGTTAAAATGTATATGAAAAACAATTTGAACTTCTGGCGTTCTGTCTTGTTTAGCATAACAACCCTGCTTAACACATGGGGGTCGCTTTAGGGAGGCCATGTGCTGCACCACCTCCCAAAGCAAAGGGCCTCCATTTATAAAATTACTTTACTAAACTTGTTAAATTTATAAACGTAGTTCAGTGAACCCTACTGAAATTATTATCTGGCCCTCTGGTTATACAGAGAAAACTAAATAGGATCTGAAGTAAGAACAAGATCTAGGGTACAACCAGAGGCTGTATAATTATTAAAGTAATTACAAAATTCTTCTATCTGTACTAAGCATGAATTCCCATGACCTTTAATTCAACTTTTATTTGGGCATAAATTTAAAAGCAGTACTTCATACGCATGAATATGTATATGTGTGTTTATCCTACTGCCACTCACCCTTTTCTAATTTCTTTTCCTTTCTGCCCTCTGCCCTTGAATTGTACCTCTTAAGCTCTTGCTTCCAGAAAATAGGGTTGCAAGATTTAAAATCTGGGAAATATTTAGAACCTTCCCTTGCCCCTCAAGTTCATTTTTCAGTGGGAAAAACACTTTTCTTTCTTCTCCATCCATATTTCTAGTTCACTTCCATACTCAGTTTCTAAATAGTAAAGGTTTTTGTCACGTGGATCAAATCCACTGCGGAAAACCTACCTCCTAAATTATAGGTCACTGTATTTTTAACAAACCACAACTGCCTGGCTTTGCAAAAACATCCACCCAGTCATTAAAAGTCTAAGGGCTTGGAGCAGATCGTACTTTTAGGAGGAATCTGGAGCCAGCTCATGATGTGAGTAACAAAAAAAGTAGGCATTGCTCTGGGTAGATTTGCAGTTGTATCTGAGGTTTCATTTTAGTAGATACATCAAGGCTTCAACTCAGTATTTATCATGAAGCAAAGTAAAAAAGGAAGGAAATATAGGACTTGAAAGCTAAAGAATTTTTGCTTTCTCAGTAGTAGTTTTATCAAAGTGACAGCCAGGCAGAACTGTAAATAAACTGCTCAGCTTCCATTCTGCTCTTACCTGCAGGAATTCTTCCATCTGTAAGGAAAAGGTCACTGAATCCTTCCCCAAGAAATCTGTCAATTGGAGACTCTCTCCCCAAATCATAATCACTGTCTCCAGCTTCACTGTCACCCCGGCCACTGTCTTTCAAGCTGAATTTATCCATATCTTGTAGGGCATATCTGTAAAGAGAATTGTGGAGAACTACATTATCTCAAGTACGTTATAATCCACTTTTTGTTTAAAAATGCATGTCTCTGTATTTCTGATCCTACACTCATATGTAACAGAACAAGCTGGATTCTTACCTGTAGCTTCTGGAATATTTGTTTCCTCGAAAACTTGGCCTTGGTTGATATTGGCCCTGATGAAGCATCGAGAGAAGCTGAGAAACCTGCTAAAGAAAAGGTGAAAAGACTGATTTCTTGAAATGAAAGCTCAAGCTCCTAGGTGTGAAACCACTAATTTGCTTCTCAGGTTTGTTTGTGGTTTATTTTTTTCCCCCCCTTTAAAATTTAATTAAATCAAATTCCTGCACATATATAGTGCAGTATAACAGACTACTTGGTAGTGTAGTGTCTGACACAGAAAACATCTGAAGACTCTGTAAAATGAGGAAGTTCAATGCTGTTCATTAACCTCTGAATTCATAATAATGAATTCCTTAACAAGTAAAACTAGCAATTAAACAGAGGTGGAGCTTTGTTTTGGTTTAATATATTAGAATCAAGCCTTTAATATTCCAGGATCCTAATTCAAAACAAAAGAGCCTTACTTTACATGTAAAGAGTTACCAGGACACAGCTCTTATTTATTTAAGCTATGACCCAGCATTTGCAGTAAAAACTGAGACAGGGAGTCTCAAAGTTTGAGATACAGTAGTGCAGCTGTATGTTACTGCAGCTGTACTCAACCAGTGTCAGAATGTTTTAGTTCTGCACCCCCCTTAATAAAAGAGTTTCCTGGATTGTTTCTGAATATGAATATTCAGGCACCCTTTCTCAGATGGAGCTGCACAGAGAGGAAGGAGAGGGAAGGCAAGGAAGAGTGAGCAGTTAACCAGTGCAGAGCACTATGTTCCACTCCATTGTTTTGACCTTACAGGGAGGGACCAAGGAATAATGCTATTACCAATAGATTGAACCCTGTTCCTCAGGGCAATGGGATCTGTTGATGTTGGAGTAAAACTGAAAAGCTGTGACATGGAAGAGAAATCCATGACACATTCCCGTGAGGCAGGGTATGTGCAGGCTTCCAAATGAGTGTCTGCATAAATGGATGTGCAAAACCAAGGTCTGGACCTTACCTCGACAGCTGGTGTAGCATGGGTGAGTTCCAAGGAGAAGTTTTCAGGCACATGGTTGGAGGAGATGGTCACCAGGCTGTTCAGGGATTGGTGGCTGTGGTGGCTCTGCCGGCTGCTCATCTGACCCCTCTCCAGGGCCGGGGAGGACGATGGTGAAGCTCTGTGGTGGGACCTGATGGGTAGAGTGCCATTAACCGTCGGCACCAGTGTGATGTCCCCTTTGTGGATCTGCCTGGAGGGACGTTTCGGGTGGTGCTGGTAGGTCGACTCGGCCACGCGACAGTTGTAAGACCTGGTGTCCTTTTTCTCTCGATTGCACCTTGTGGCAAATATAACCATAATAACCAACAACACGGCACATATAGATCCTAAGGATATAATCGTTATCATGGAGATGTCCAGGGAGGGCTGGCTTACCAAAGTTGCTTCGGTGCTTGAAAGTGAATAAACATGTTCCAAAATGGTACATTTCAGAAGAGCTTTAGTACTAAGCTGAGGACTGCCTTTATCCTGGACTATCACCAAAAACTCCCATTGTTTTGCTGGAACTGATTCAACACTCACATTGATAGAGATGTCACAAGTCTGGGGATCCATCACAAAGATGTTGTTTTCCTTGTCAGCTGCTATGGAGCAGCTGAGCTCAGAGTTCATACCCGAGTCTCTGTCTGTAGCCCTTATCCTGGTGACAAGAAAGCCAATTTCAGCATCTTTAGGGATTGAGATTTCTGCTGTGCTGTTGCGTAGCGCCGGCCCCACGATGACGGGAGCGTTGTCATTTTCATCAATGATGGTGAGTACAACCGTGGCGTTGCTAAGGAGCTGCTGGCTCCCTCCATCCCTCGCTTGGACCATGAAGGCAATTTGATTTACTTCTTCATGATCAAAGGTTCGCAGGGCATAGATCGCCCCGTTGGAGGGATCGATGGTAACATAGGTGGTTATAGAACTTCCCAAAACAGAGTTCTCCAAAATAGTGTATGTCACCTGCCCATTGTCACCTAGATCTGGGTCTGTGGCTGTGACTGATGTGATGTATGCTCCAGGAGAGTTATTTTCCAAGATAACAACTTCATATCTGTTTGTCTGGAAGCGGGGTGGGTTGTCATTTTCATCACTGATTTGGACAGTAAAGTGTTTCACCGTGGAGAGACTTGGCGTTCCCTTGTCCTCTGCTATTACAGTCAAGATGTATTCAGATCTCTTTTCCCTATCTAGAGTGGCATTGGTTAAGATTAAATAGTTATTTTCATAAGTCTTTTGAAGTTTAAAGTGACCATGCCCATGGAGCTTACAAATGACCTCTCCATTCACACCAGAGTCCTTATCTTGCACTCTGACCAGGGCAACAAAGGTGTCCAGGGGTGACCCCTCAGAAATGCAAGCTACCTCTTCTCTCTCTGTGGACATCAGATTTAAGTTGATTTCTGGCTTGTTGTCATTCACATCCACAACTTTAATTATAATTTTGCAGTGAGCTGGAATAGAATTTGGCCCCATATCCTGAGCCTGAGCGTCAATTTCATAGGATTTGGTTACTTCGTAGTCCACTTGCTTCAGCAGGGTCAGGTGACCTTTTTCTGGGTCTATCCTAAAAGTTTCTATAATTTTGGCAGACACATGACTGCTAAAGGAATACACGACCTTCCCATTGGCGCCCTCATCTGGATCAGTAGCATTGAGGTCTATGAGCAAAGTCCCAATAGGAGAGTTTTCCAAGAGCTGGATGATATATGACTGCTGCTCAAACACAGGGCTGTTGTCATTGGAATCAGAAATGCTGATTTTCAGGAGGGATGACCCAGACCTCTGAGGCACCCCTTTGTCAGAGGCAGTGAGTTGGAGTTCGTAAGTCGACTTCAACTCGCGATCCAGCTCTCTGACCACAATCAGCTCTGCATACTTAGCACCGTCAGTCCTGGTTCTCACATCAATGCTAAAAAAATCGTTTGCAGAAAGGGAATAAGTGTGAAGGGAGTTGTCTCCCACATCTGGATCAAAAGCACTGTCCAAAGGGATGCGAGTTCCTACAGCTGCACTCTCTGATATCTCAATAGGGATAAGAGCTCTGGAAAACTGCGGAGAGTTGTCATTAATATCCAGCACTTCAACTTCAACATGGAAAAGCTGCAGATGCTCAGTGGGCAGAGTGATCACATCAAACTCTATGGAGCAGTTTAAGTTTTTCTGGCACAGTTGTTCCCGATCAATTTTAGCTCCTATGCTGATTTCTCCATTATCCTCACGGACTACAAGCAAGGGAGAATTTCCCCTCTGCATGGCTCGAAACCGAACTGAGGAGGGGTTAGGCATTTTTAATAAAACATCAGCAACATCCTCCGACAGTCTTGCTATTACTGATCCAACCCTCTGCTCCTCATAAATCCTGTATTTCAAATTCTTGCCCAGCACAGCATTATTGAAAGATATTACAATCAGTGCAAAAAGGAATAAAAAGTGCATTCTACCGTCGATTTGATACATTTGTAAGTTTTTGCAATTTATTTCTCCCAATAAGTTAAAAAGCAATTATTTTGCCTTCCTTCGGTACCTTAAATCCAAAGCACATCTGGTCCTTTCCAGCTTGAAAACGCCTTTTCTAGCCAGCCAAGATTTAATAACTTACAGATCAGAAAACTTTTGGCTTTTTCTATACACACCGTTCCGGGACATCCAGATACAATCTGTACGCAATCCACGCTTTTCTCATTTGACTCAGCGCTCCTCTTCCAGGCTGAGATGCTCCGGGGGGCAGCGCGCTCCTCCTCTCCCAACCTCGGCATCCAGGGACCGCCGGCGGGATGGATCCGCAGCCCGTCCTGCCGTCTTCTCCGCACTCGCCGCCGGACTGAACGCCCTCCCTCGCCGGCTCCAGCCTAAATTCCTCCGCAACTTCACTCCAAGTCCCCAGACAAAGCTTTTGCCCGGCCTGTGCCGAGCCCAGCGCAGCCAATCAGCCGGGGAGGGGAGGGGAGAGAAGGGGAGGGAAGGCGAGGGAAGGGATGGGGAGGGGGCCCCTCGGCCAGCGCCCGCCAAGGATGGGGGCTGGGGGGTGCAAATGACTAATAGGCAACTTTAAATCAACGTCTCTGCTCCCCACCCCCCGAATTTTCATGGCAATTTCAAGCGGGGTTTTGTGATTTTAATTCCTCCCCTTCCTGCCAGGAGAAATGCGATCGCACTCCTTATTTACATACTTTGGGTTACCCCTTGTTTAACTCGCTGCGAGCTTTTAAGTGGGTTTGCTTAGTTAAAGAGCTGGGGCTGACGTCTCGCCCTCCGTGCCGCAAGCGCGTCTTCTTGCTGCTTGTCTGCCTACAAGCTGCGTGCTCCCAGTATTTGTGCTCCTGCTCGGAGCCCTGCGAGAGCTCCTGCACCCCACGAAACCTGTCCACCTTCTTCCCAAGTCAGGAGCATTTTGCATTCTCTGGCTGCCTCTCGCAGCATCTCTGCCCTCAGCGCAGCCGCCTCTGCCTGAGCCCCCTTCCTCTGCGTGTTCATGTGTGCGATTGTCTCAGAGCTTTTTATTTGCTGTTCCAGTGCTACTTCGGATGATCTTTTTCATCCTGTTTGAAATGGCACTTCGTGCTCCACCGTGACAGTCTGTGCTAAGCACACCTTCTACATGCCAAGTATTTTAAAGGAAAAGGAGCCACAAGACAGATTGCTTAGAAAACGACAAATTCCTCCCCTCTCCGATGTCGCAGAAAACTATTTACACTCCCACACATTTGCACACAAAAATATAATCTTGTGTCTGAGTCGAGCATGCATTTTGTGCAAACCAGAAATGTTACAGATCCATGTGTGAGCTTCAGGCTGCATTCAGGACATGGAAGCTGATGCATTCCTCTCACTTCAAATGTATCTCTTTATGTGACTTCTACTTCCTTTCTACATATGCTTTTATCATTTTATCCACAGGCTTGCTAGGTTTCTCTGTTTTTCTGCTAACTTTGTCCATTTGGTTATTAGCGTTGCCCATAAGGATACCATCACTCTTTTATTGCTCTTCTCCCTCTCTTATGGTCCCCCCACGACATATCCCAAAAATTTAAAGAGTAAATCTCTTATTTGCCCAATTTACGTGCTCTCAGCAGAGCTCAGCCAAAGTCACTAAGAAGGTTTTTGCTGAAAAAGAAAGCAGAGGAGGCTCAGTGTGAACTCTCCTTCTTTTTAAGCATTCAAAAGCATTTTATAAGGCATTGTCTCTTTTTTTTTCTTCCACAAACTAGCACCGTGTGGCAAATTGTGCAGAATAGAAATGCCCATAATGAATGTATTTAGTACTGGGTCACGCTGATGAACATTCTGCCCCCATGAATAATACTGTTTTACAAGTTTGCAGCCCTTTCAAATTGCTGATCCCCAAAACCCTATAGGCAAACTAGAAAAGCTAACACAAGCAACTGGGACTTTAGAAACCCATAGCCATCTGGCCTAAATCTCTAACAATCCAAGCCAATAATTATATCAATTCAGGCTTTAGTGAACCCCTTTGCAAACACCAAAAGAGCAAAGAAAGGAATTAGTGACCATTCTAAGTTCTGGTGGAGAGAATTCAAAGATAGTATAATTCTATTAGTTCATGGACAGCTTTTTTTTCAGCTTTGATAAATCTTCCTAAAACATTTTTCCAAAGTACAAGTGTAAACTCTTTTCTGAAAATAATTGGGGAAAGAGGTTCAATTAAATGCTGTTCTTAGTGTCAATAAAAAGTATTTTGTTGATAAAAGAAGTCACCACCCCTTTACATGATGAGTACAGGAGATGAATAATTCATAGTAAAAATAATTCCACTGCTTTAAAACTATTATGTATATTTTTAAATGATTACATGTTCTTCCAAGGAGCTGTTTAGTAGACTTAGATATGCAGAGCTTGCTTTATGCAATTTTTATCACTTTCCAAATAGTAATTCCACTTTGTCACATTGGTCTTTCTCAGAGACACACTCTGTATAATAATTGAGAGCAGGATACCTCCCAGTAGGAATTACAGCACCTCTTTTCTTTTTTCCCCTTTTTGAATTTATTTTTTATTTTACAACTTTATCCTATTACATGCCATACTATCTTTCAAGCCCATACTGTCTTGCAGCTGACCACTGGTAATTATGATAAAATGTCATTGTCGCAATAGTCCTTACCTGAATTCTGAACTAAAGTAAGGAAAAATCTCAATTTTCTTTTTTTTTTTTTTATTTTTTCATTTGATACGCTGCAAGCGAGAAGGATCATATCTTCAGATCCTTTCCTTAGATGGAGCAATATTGAAGTGCCTAGCACTTCTGGAAGTGATGCTTCTCTAGGGTGCTTAGGAGCAATCCCAGCACTGCCAAGGTTGCTATCTCCAACATCCAGTGAAGGAGTTTTGTCTGAAAGTGCCTTAAACTCCCGTCCACCTTTGACATGACAGGCTTCCCTCACAAAGAAAGGAGAGAGTCCCACGTGCGGGCAGCAGATGCTTCTCAGTGAGCGTGGTATTGTGAGTGCTCTCAGGCACATGACCAGAGTGCTGCTGGCCTCCTGGAGACTAATCTCAGCTATTCCCACCTAAAACACCTATTCACCACAAGCTTCTTCCCAAAAGTTGCACTCCATTTCTTCACTGATGTACTAAAGAAAAACAAACTGACTCTAAATTGCACTTTCATTTGCCTACAGTACTGCTTCAGAAACCACAGCTGCACAACAGATTAATTAGTTTTCACTTAGCTGAAAGGAGGTTTTTTCTGTGGTCGATACACTTTAAAGTCTGTCTTGTTACTCTGAGGAGTTTTACTGAGCTCTCAAACCTGTATTTTCTTCTAAAATTTTATGAGCCCCTAGATGCAAAATATATATGCAAAAATTAGGTGAAAAGAATTATTTTGATAAATAGTCCCTCAGCAAGGACAGGAGGGAAAAAAAAATCCATTTTCCTAACAATGATAGAAGCGCAGTAAAATTAGCACTGCGCCATTTGGTTCATTCCCCTCCTCAAGACACATACACAAAATGAGGTTTTATTCACTTCTGTATGATTTATTACCTTATGTTGCATTATGTTACAAAATGTCACAAGAGCTATGCTCCAGTGCACAAGACATTGCAAGATAAAATTTGATTTGACACCTGTGCAATGAATGTGAAAGACAAGTCTTCCTAAGTCAGTAGTGTACTTTAAAAGACATTTCCATCACAATGAACAACAAAACTGAGGAGCTTCATCTCTCCCTCTTGCTTCTCTCCCTTTGCTTCACTCCCTTTGCTTCTTTCTTCCTTTCTCCCTCTTTTTTCCTCCATCCCTCTTCAACAAACCTGTTTCCCAAAGTAAAAGTATTATTTCCATCTGTTGCAGCCTGAGTCCAGACTGAGTGAGGGGTATTCTTGTAGGCAAATGAGTGTGGCCATTTTATACTCACTCTTGGGCCCAAAAAGCTGATCAGAGGTAAATGTGATGCTGTTCTTTGCACTGGGTGGAAGGAAGCTGACATTTCATTCCATTTTTTTTTGTGTAGACAACCATGTAACACAGCTCATCACAAATTAATGCTGTATTTATCCAGTTTACTATCTTATCAGTTACTCTTACGCCTGATATTTTTTTTTCAGAACTG
The DNA here is from genome assembly GCA_013398715.1 of Nesospiza acunhae. Lineage (NCBI taxonomy): Eukaryota > Metazoa > Chordata > Aves > Passeriformes > Thraupidae > Nesospiza > Nesospiza acunhae. The sequence continues at coordinate 216,810 of VZSU01000291.1, read as the reverse complement.
AGGAACATCAGAGGCTGACTTACTTTAAGAGATATTAAAGGCAGAAAAGACCATTTTGAGCTATCAAAAATATGGTCTCTCGATCATGGTCTTCTTAGCTAAAACCAAATTTCTCAGGCAGAGCACATGTTTTTGATCTGTGGAATATTAAACAACATGTCCCAGACATTAGTTACCTGGTTCACATGAAAAGCCAGTCAAAAACTGGGTTAGGGATTCTGGCAGAAATATCAGAAAAGCAAAAAGTCCACGTAATGTTATCAATCCTGACCTCCACAAAATCTGTAT